>CAJVQA010001249.1:0-26607 GCA_910591915.1 Cetraspora pellucida | reverse complement strand
TTTCTATAATATTTTAAAAGTAGACTTGTACTTTATGTAAAATCTCAATTGAATATTCAATAAAGATAGAGGCATGGGCTCACCATTAATATTTAAAAAAAAAAAGAAAGTTGCTTAACAAGATGAAGAACTAAACATCCAACTTGATTAATACTATTAATTTTTTTTATATTACTTAAAGAGACATGTGATGTTGACAAAAAAGTGTAGATATATCCAGATTCACAAAAAGATAAAATTTTAAAGTCTTTTGAAATAGGCTTATTTTTAATTTTAATAGTATAAATGCTTTTTCCTAAAAATCTAACTATTATTTTATTTATTGAAACATTTAAGCTTAATATATATAGCTGCTTTAAGATATCATGAACATATAAAACCAATGGCTCCAACTTCTCAAAATAATTATTAATTGTTGTAGTAGGAGAAAAATATAAAAAACTTTTATTTATTTCAAAATACTTTAATGATATTTGTTTTGAAATAAAATGAATAGGAAGTTTTTTATTCTTATTCTAATATTGGTTAACTTGTAAAGTCCTTGATAAATCACAAGAGCATTCAGATTATAAGTTCTTTATGACTTAAATTCAACTATTGTCTACCAGTTACACTAGTATTCTTTGTTTTTTTTATTTATATAATATCAAGTAGGAAAAATAGTAATATATGAATATATTAATTAGATATAAAATATAAATAAAATATTCCTAAACTACACTATTGTTGCTATATATATAACAACATCTAGCATGATATTAATCTTTAGTTTTCTGTTTTAGTTAAATTAACTATTGTAATTATTAACTACAGAGGATGATAAAAGAAACTCTTAAGATTATTTTAATTAGTAAAAATAGTATATATAATAAAATTTTGAGAAAAAGTTTTAAAAATAAATTAGTCTATATTAGTATTAAATGCAAATATATTATTATTGAAATTAGAAGATTGTATAATAGGTAATCAAACATTGTTTTTTCTTTTAATAAAAGTGATAATTTCTCATACTGATTCTCATTTATGTTGTTTGATATTTGGAGTTTGCCAGATAGTAAGATTGAATCAGTTAAGTAGAGTATTAAATAAGGAGATAAAAGTTGTTAGTTTTTTTAGGATTAGCTGAAGTTGTTTATATTAATCAAGTGCTATTGTGTCTTGAATAAATAGAAGTATTATATTATATATAGTAGAGTTTGAAGAGAGATTTTGTAAGTTAAGGATTTGAATTATTGTGTATAATAAAGCTTCAAAAAAGTTTAAAAAGCTTAAAATATTGGTAGTTTAATTGATGAGGATGTTTTGTAAGTTGTAAATATAGAGTGAGCATTGAAGTAAATGTTTAGTGTTTTCATATTAATTACATTAAAAGCAATTTGAAGTTAAGTAAAGTAGAGGATAACAAATATTAAAATTTGACATTGTTGACAAGTTATTAAAGAGGATTTTATTTATAATTGAATAAAGTTTCAAATTAGAATTTTGAAAGTTAATAATCTTAGTAAATAGTAGAATGTTTATAGTAGAAAGATTTCATAGTATTTTAAGTTAAAGAAGTTTATTGAATATTTAAATAGAAAAGAGATTTTTGCAGAATTTATAAAATTTGTATGTAATTAGTACTTTTTTTTAAGTAAAGAAGAAAGATAAATAAAAATAGTCAAGATTATATTTTAGCTCTGTTTTTTTAACATCTTGTTTAGCTAAGGCATCAGCAATATTATATGAAGTATTATTTGAATGTGATTTAACTTTGTGCATAGTATAATTTGTTTGATTTAAGAATTGTAGTTATAAAATATTAAATTGGTAAGAGTTTGTATAGTAGATAAGCTATCTAAATAAATATAAATTGAATAGTTAGGTAATAAGATAAGAAATAAAAAAATGAATGCTGCTAGTTCTACTTGTGTTGAGTTTGATATGAGGATTATAAAGGCATTAAATTTAATTTGTGTATCATTTTCTAGAATCTAGACAATGCTAGTAGAGGTGTTGTATGTTTGTAAAATAAGTATAGAGGCATCTGTATAAAAATGTATATTAGTTAACTTAAGAGATAGTAATTTTTTGTAAAAGTTTATAAGTTGGTTTTGGTATATAGAGTTAAATATTGTGTTTTGTATTAGAAGGATTTCTAAAGAGGGTAGTAAAAGAGATGGTAGAGATTTAGAAGCTAGTTTATATAAGTCTGCATAAATATTTTGAAGTGCTTTGATTTCTTGGTTATTTATATTGAATTCAAAGTTTTTTTTTTTTTGTATTTTGCATTTAAGATTAATGGTTTGTTTGTAATTTATTTGAAATATTGTTGGTGTAGAAGAAATATGAATTGTCTTGGTTGTTGAATTCATAATTTGATATTTTTAAAAGAATACTTGAGAGTTAGATGTATTAGTTATTTTGCCAATATGCCAATCTAAAAATAAAATATAGAATAATCATGTATTTTTTAAGATAATAAATTAGAATATAATAAGATTTAATGTATTTAGAAATAGGTTAGTAGGTTGAAGTTAAAGATTAAGTCATATGTGTAAAATAGAATGATCAGATATTTGGTTTGAAAGTATTTTAATCCATTTTGGAGTAGGACTTCATGGAGGTTTAAGAGTTCTAAGATATATATTTTTCTAAAGAAGAAGGTTGTAATAATCAGCTATAAGTAATTGTTCTAAAAAAAAATTCTATTATTTTTAAGGCTTAGAGTTGTTGAGTTGTTAAAAGTTGCAATGAAATTATAAATGTTGTTCAGTTAATTAATATATTTGTAGATTGTTAACTGATTTAGATGAGTATTATTAATAGAGATATTATTTTTGTATAAATGATGAAGTTGAGATATTATAGTATAGTTAGTAGATTTTCTATAGTTGATTATAATTGTGTTATAAGTAAGAGATGGTTTCATATTTTAAAAAGCCAATCCTTGATCCAGTGTATAAAGATTTGGTTTAGGAGTGACTTAGTATTAAAACATCATTCTATGTTACTGCTACTAACTTGTAACATAAGTTTGTTGAGTATTAGAATGTTAAGTAGTTGTAAATTAGTAAGTATGTTATTGTTTATATTAATAGATAAATGTAATATATGTTAGTGCATTTTGTTAGAAGACTTAATAGTTGTTAAAGTTTGTTTTGTGAGTAAGAACATATTTGAAGTAGGTATTTAATTAATAGTAATAAAAAAGTAGTGAACAGTTGAGATATTTGTATAAGAAAAGTTTTTTGTATTGAATAGTATGAATAAATTGAGAAGTTTTGCAAAAAATTTTTTCAAGTATAGGTTTAGTAGAGCTTTTGCTATCTAAAAAAATTCCTAAATATCTTATTAATTTATCAGATTTGCAAGATAAAATTAGTTCATTATTAAAATTTAGAGGTATTATATTTGAAATACTATTGAATAGTATTTTTTTGTTAGGTAAATATGAATAAGATCTGATTTGGATAGGTTAACTTGAATATTGTTTAGTTGGCATAGTTCATATATGTTATTTAGGATCTTCTGCAAATTATTTTTAGATTTGCAATGCCAGACTATATCATCTATAAAGGCAAGAGAAGGTATTGTTGTATAAGTTAAGTAGTTAAGAATATTGTTTATTTTTTTTTTTTTTTTTTATTTTTTTTTTATTAAGATGACCTCTTTGGTCTTTGATTTTTATTAATCACTTATCAGTATTGTGTTCAATGAACCACTACAGAAAGCGTACAATTGGCTATATATTTAACTTTTCTATATTACCTATTTAAGAAGTCCACCTGAAGGTTCTTCACCAATTGTTATATCTAACACCCCTACTTGAGTGTTCTACTTTAAATCCTCTGAACCTGTAACCTGTGTTAAAATTACTGGATTATCCTAGATGCCCAGATTATTGTCTCAATCTTAGGACTAATTTATTCTCGAGGTAAACCTCCCAGAGCCTTTAGTACCTATTTTTACAGCTAATCTAGGTATTGCTATGGCAGAACCAACACTTGCGGTCAGGGCTGACCATTAAACTGCTATGCCCTTGTAGAGTTTACACAAACCCTAGCATCTACTTCACAGCATATCTGAAATACTTTAGTATACCCTTGCTGGTTCACAAAACTCCCAATCCAGATAGCCTGGTAGAACTTACGACCAGTCTATTGGTATATTAGGTCAGCCTGATATCCTTTTACTTTGGCTTGATCCAGCGGCCTGGTTGGTGGTACTCCCCACCTAGAGGTTTTTGCCCGTCCAGCTACTTTGACCTTGGTATCTGTTTATAAGCTAGCCTTTACAGTAGGGCCATTGAAGATCTGGCTATCTCTTTACTCAGGTCTTTTCAAATAGACTTCTTGTTACCTAATTTCAACAGATTTACATAGCCACAAGGACTTATCTAGTGTTTGCACTACCTATTGCTGGTTTGCATTCCTTCATGTAACCACAACCTTGTTTGAAGGGACAATGTCAAATGACCTGTTACATGAATGCCCCATAACCTACCAGTCATGCTGGTGCGACCACTATTACAGATATCCTAACCTAATCGTTAGTAACAATTGTCGTAATATGAATATTACATAGGTGATTATCCAAATTTTCACCATCGATGGGATTTGAACACCCAACCTACCACTTGAAGGGTTGACAACCTGACCACTTTACTAGATCACCACACCTCATGATAATTCTTTTATATTAGCAGATGAATACTTAAAAAATAGAAATTATAAAATTATCTTGAATCAATAATTTCTTGTTTGTGCAATTGCATTTATAACTGAAATCTATAATAAGCTTCAAAAATTAAATATAAAAATTTATGAATATGGCATTGATGCTACCTGTAAGTAATTTTAATATTATTAAATTTTATGTTTTTCTAATTTCAACTAAGGTGTTTTACTCTAACTATTACAATCTTCTTGGTTACAATTACTAATAATACTTTTATAATCATAATTAAGAGATTAGAGCAAGGTATCTTAAATTAGAATTAGAATATTAATTTAATTTTAGTTTACTAAATTTTTTTTTTTTGTAAATTTAATAAATAAAACTAATAATCTTAGTTTCAAATTATATACTTTTTATGTAGAAGTTGAAGAGACAAGGTATCTTCTTTCATATTTACTTTTAGAGAATAATAGAAATTGTAAGGATAGAGATTATACTAGTATCATTTAAGCTTTTTTTTCTCAAATGTGCTATATTGAAATTATTTCTAATTTTTTATTAAGTGACAAAGATTTTTTGCAAATAAGTGCTACTTTTTTTATTTGGCTGAAAATTAAAATTCAAGTTTGTAAATGGTATATTAAAAAAGCTGTTATAGAAAAATTATGTAGTAACAAATCTTCAAAGCATTCTTTCTTTAATCTATTATTATCTGAAAAAAAATGATTTTTATTTAATAATATTATACCATCACAAACCTTTTGTCCAAAAGAATTTCAAGATTCTGTATGAAGTTTAATAAAAAAGCACTTATACCAATATTTATATATTCCAACAGCAAATGATCAATTTGTTACTGTAATAGAAGTTTATAAGTTTGCAATTTAAGAAATATACATATTCTGTAAAGAAAATTTATTAGTAGCACTTTGGTGTTACTTGTAGTATAAATAGTACAATAATAAAAGATGGTCTTTTTGAACTCAATTGGCTTGTACAAATAAAATTTCAATTTTTAAGACTACAATGTTTGTTGAGAGACATTGAAAAGTAATTAAGAGGAACTTTTTATATAAGTTTTTTAGACTGAGATTAGATCTTTTAGTATTTATTTTAACAACAAAAGTAATCATACATTAAAAGTATAAGTTTTAGCAAATTCAAATTGAATATGAAAGGCCAGATTGGAAAAAGCAATTAAAGTCTTAATAGAAAAGGTTACAAGTACATAAGATTAAAAGCAAATATTATACTAAGGGAGGTATCATTTATTACCTGATTTTTTTTATTTAAAAACCTACTTCTCTCTTTCTTACTTAACAATATATATAAAAATATATAAGTGCTATCAAGTAAAAATATGCAATTTTAATTTTTTCTAGCTTCACTTTTTAATTTAATTTCTGATAAATTTAAATTAAACACAACATATATTATATAGTATGTTAAATCACATTTTTGAGATTTGATCTATAAAACTAATTTTGAAAAACTTACATTTTCTGGTTTTTGCTTAGTAATATCTATATAATAAAAAAAAATTATATAATATATTACAATAAATATGTCATATATCAGAATAAGAATTATTGTAAATTTTTGAATTTACTTAGATTAGAGTTAAATTTCAAAGTTGATCCAAAATTTAAAAGTAACTTAACTGTTAAGTTGATTCTAAATTTGATACTATTATATTGATAATTTAGTAGCAATATGAGTTTAAATTCAATATTGTAATCAATTGATATAACAATAATTAAATTACATTGTATTATTATGATAAATTGTTATGCTTATTTTATTTTTCATTCTTTGCAACACTCTATCTGATAAGTGAATCTCAAGATTATTTATTTTTTATCTTATAATATATTAAAAAAATTTTTTTTAAATATTTTAGCAACAAATCAGCTAATATGCATAATAACTTTAATTTTGATATTAAGATTTATAAGATCTAGCAAAACAACTATCAAATAACAATCCTCTGCAAGTCTCCTAAATGACACATATAGTTTAATATTATTAGACTTCTATTAAATTGTATTTGTTTGGCATTGATCAGTTTTTAGTATTCTTTTAATGCATATAAACATTCAAGAAGTGTTTATTATACAATTATCTTCACAGATAGGTAATATTAAAATAGATGTGGCAAATAATCATAAATGTAAAAAAAATAAAAGTACTTTGTAAAAATAAATTATAAATATAAAAACTTTATGCAATGCTTTGAAATTTAATTAATTTTAAATAAACTCTATCTTAAAATAACTTAAATTCTAAAATAATATACCTGATAAACTAGTTTAATTATATGTTAAAATAGAATTTTTTAGCAACTTAGATGCATTTTAGAATTCTGTTACAATCTATATTTATTTAATATAGATTCCAAATCACAATAAATTCATCCTAATATATGACATATATACTTAAACTTTAAAAAATAATTACCAAATTTGGTTACTAATATAAACTAAACCCAGTAGTTTGGAATTTAGCATTAGTAGATTCTCAAGAGTTTTTACTAAATCCAACAATCATGTCACAACAGTATTTTAACCCAAAACTGAATTAAACATAAATTATAATTAGATATATATCATATGATATTATAATACATTAAAATATCAAAGAATACTATATTGAGTTTAAAAGTATTCTAATAATTTATCCAAATCTAGTTAAAAATCTTCAGATTAGTATAACTATATGCATCAATTTAAAAATGTTCTTGATCATGTAGTAAATCTGAATAACATAGTTACAAATAATAATGATAAGTGATATATATTTAAATTTATAACAGAATATTTCATATACAGTATATAAAGAAAATATAATTTATTTGGCTTAAAACAGAATAAAATATTAAAACATAAGGCTTGTTATACTATACTATACATATTTACATATTTACATATTTATTTTAATCATTTTTTCTGATAATCTATTCTTATAATCTTATTTATAAAAATTTATGATAAAAAATTTTACAAGATAACTTGAAAAGTGCATATGTTGCAGATTTAAACTTTCAATAACATCCAATATTGCATTAAAATCAGGTTCAAATTATTAATTTAAAAATCCAAATTATCAATATATAATAAGTAAGTATACATAAGCATATATGTACTGTACATATATGCAATATATTTATATATTTGTGCACTATATATTTTAGAAATCAGATATATAGTATCATTGTAATAATAATCTAATAATTCATTATTGCTACGAATTTAAAGTTACATGTAGTTGAATATTTTTTGATCACCAGTATAGAGTAATAACTAAACAAGTTTTTTAATGTTATTGCAAAAAAACTTGTTAGTTAATAAACTAAGTATATATTTTAATATAAATAAAATCTTTAAATTCAATTTATTTTCAAATAAATAAATAATCAGCAACTCTCATGATATATAAAAAAACTCAAAAATTGATATTAGTAAAATTATATTCATATAATAAAATCACAGATCAAATCCTTTATAGCTGCAATAGTCTATCACAGAGCTTAGAATGACATCAAAATGTACTTTGTATATATTTGTTTATTGATTTTAAATTCTAAGAGTTATATAATAATAATAGTATTGTTAGAAAATATCAGAATTAGAATGTACTCATAACATGGTAATTAGATAGCCTTGAAAATTCTTGTTTTCTACTTTATGCCTCTTATCGATACATTATGATAGATAATTTATATAAACTAGAGACACAGAATTTATTTGATTCTCTGTGTTTCTAATGCAAACACTAATTGCATAAACATTGCACAGGTTTTCTTCTATTAACAATAACCAATATTTATCTTAAATATGATAAATATATATAATTATAAAAGCCTAAAATCATTTATTGGTAATATAAAATTCAAATGCAAACCTTTTTATTTACACCAAAGCTTGACAAAAAATATATATATTCAAATCCAGTAAACATATATCAACATTTTGTCAATGCTTATATTTTTTATAAAATAACATCAACCAGAACACTAGATGTAAATAAAAATGAGTTATGTAAAGAGATGACTACAGAATAGCATTTTATAAAAAAAAAAAAAGATGAAAATATTCAAGCAAAAATAAGAGAATATTTAAATACTCCAGTACAATTGCACAGTTGTATTATGGCTTCTATATTCTATAAACAGCTTTCTTAATCTTTTTCTTAATCTTCTTCTAGTAATTTACAACAGCTATGAGTTTCTACTATAATAGGACTCAGAGAACCAATTCGTAATAAATGTGATAGCACAAAAAAAAAGTTTTAAAATGATCAAAAAAGTAAAAACAGAATTATCAGAATTAGAGCAAGTGGCCACAATAATAACTAATCCTTAGTATTATAACAATCTTAGCTCTCAGATAGCTAAAATTAAAAAGAATATTACTGAAGAAAAAAAATAGCTTAAAAAACTTAAAAGATATGCATCTAGTCAACAAAAATCTCAAATAAAAAAATTAAGAGCACTTAATGATGATGGTGTTGTTGTAATATATGACTCTTCTAGTCATCTGCTCCTTCTTTTTTAATATTCAAATCTTCATGATCAAATTCATAGTTATATAGAATTTGGTGAAGCAGATGCATGAAGAAGACATAAAATTATTAAAGTTAGAACTATAAAGCACCTTCAAAGTGCTTTAAAAGAAAATTATAATGTATATATGTCCTGCACCAGTATGTGAAATTACATTTTACCTCATTCAAACTGTAGCTTGGTAGCTAGAACCTATTATCATCCTGCTCTTATTGGAATCATTAACATTTCAAGAAATGATAAGAGAAGCTATATGAATAAGTATTACTGTCTTGTATCTGTAAAAAATGCAAAACAGTTTGCTATGACTTTTGCTAACTTTGCTGTAGTGCTCTTACAAGATGATAAAGCAAAAGTTCTGATTAGCATTCTAGCAGTAGGAAGATATTTTCTGACCATGCAATCTATTAATAAACTAGTATCTGTTTCTGATTATGATTTCCCTATTGATGTGTTACAAAAATTAATACTGTCTGTATATTTGATGATAAATCCTAAAGAATCAAATAAATCTTTACAACATGATCAATTGTTAATTTTTATTAGAGCTCAATAGCATCTTAGTTCAACATCTGCTTTATATATGGTAGACATTATATCTTTAGTCAGTAATGAAAATTTCTCTGCAATTTTTAAATATAACAATAAGGTTAAGCCCCTATAGGTTATTATTATGAACAGTAGATCTGACAAGAATTCCCATTATTTAAAAAATATTAATCAATATTATAAGTTATTTTGATTCTTAGATTTAGATTAACTCACAGTTAGAATGCATGCATCATAACAATCAATATACAATCTTATTGAAAAGAGTATAACTATACTTTTAGGTAGAGTTGTAAAAATTATTATAATTTTAGTAAGTTTCAGTAAATTTGATTTCATATAATTTGTAATTTTGTAATATTAGATATAGCTTCTAGAATTATATATTTAAAATGCTGTATATCACTACTTACAGATCTCTAAAATAATACCTTATAATTAAGACCTAAGATATAAATACATTAATTAATAAATATATTTTCAAATATAAAACATGCTTTTTATGCAGTACTCATGAGCTATTAAATTTTTATAAATTGAATTCTTGAATAAGACTCTGAGTACCATAAGCAGTAGCATATAGTAAATTATTTGATTTACTAAAACTTATGTAAACTTATATAAAATCTATATATTGTAAGATTGAATTTTTATAATATAACCAACTTTTAGAAAAAATTGCAAGAATTATATTAGAAATTAATTATTTTGGAAATTATTTAAACTCACAGAAAGAAATTTGTGATTATGAATTAGGACTTTATAACTTTCAACATGCTGGCCAGACTCTTACTGATTTATAAAAAAGAGATCTCATTTATATATTAAATACGTTAATGAAGAAAGCAATTTATATGCTAAAGTTGAATTCACAATATCAGAAAAAACAGATATACAAAGTTTCAAAAAGAATGATTTATCTGTTTCCTAGTTATAGATCAAGTTTCATTGTCAACTTTGTAGATACTCTTTTGACATTAGAAAGTACAATGATTTGTCATGTTGTACCCAAAATGAGCTAGTGATGCTGCTGCATTTTTAGGTAAAAATAATGGTTTTTTTATCTTCAGTAATTAAAGAGAAAGACAGCTATTATCTTAACATCATGCACACAATTCAATACTTCAACTATCTAAAAATTTCTATATATAATGCACATCTTTCTTCTAAAGATCACTCAAGATGATATTGTAAATTATATGATAAATACTTTTTTACAATGGCCATACTTGTAAAGCACAAAAAAAATATTCATCTTAGTACATGAACTTAATGTTCAGATTAGTGATCTCAAACTAATTTAGCAACTTTTAATGATTTTTTTTTGTTACCTTCATTATTTAAAGCTTAGTTGCAAGTTGTAATTGAGCAATATTAATCTCTTTCTGATATTGAATAAGTATTTTAGATACAAAGATTAGTAAATTATTAATGCAAATAACTCAAATAAGAAAAATAAAGTTTTCTTTATAAATTACTTCATTTTACTACTGGTGATCATCATCAGTGATTTACAATAATTAAAATTAAAATTTTATCAAAATAAAAATTATTTTTTTTAATATTTAAAGTAAGGTATAAAGATTTGAATTAAAATTTTATTTATATTATATACTGGTGATGATTACTAATAGTAATAAATAGCAAATCTTTAAATGTAAAACTTTCTTATATTAGTATTACAATATTGTATATAAAATCAAATAAAAAATATATACTGTATATCTGTATATTATACAGTTATATCATGTAGTGTTGAAAATTTATGAATTTATATTCAATATATAAATACTGTGAACATATGGACTGCTGTCAATAGAAATCAACATTTTAAAAAAAAATTAATATCTTATCTTTCATAGCTCATATCTTAATAAATTTTGAAACTAATTTAATTATTCAATAACCAAAAAAAAGTTTAGATCTCAATTTTTCTTTTAAATATTAAATAATTAAACTAGCTTCTAAAATCATCAAAATATGAGCTGTGAAAGTAAGATATTAAATATGTCAATCTGCCTGATTTCTATTAACAGCAGCCCATATGGTTTCCAATGAGAAAGGTAGAGGATAATAATCAGGTTACATATACACTAGAGGGGGTATAAGATAGTGATCAGATTACACATACACTAGAGAGATATAGGATAATAATTAGGTTACACTTACTAAAAAATAAATCATAGTATATGTTACATAATAAGTAAAACTTACAAATAATTACTATGTTCTAATAACTAATTCTATTTTCAGATATAATAGTCTGTATTCAAGATAACAATTTATTATCTTCACTCTTAATCAAATTAAAATTTGGTCTGAACATTTTTAAATTTATTGAAAATCATATAGCTAATAGAGACGAAAAATTTATATTTCTTGATGAATAGCAAAATCTACATATTTTGACTTGTGAAGAGGTAATGGCAATGCTGTAAATTTTAAATTTATATGTATTAAATTTATTTAGTATTAAATGATTGCTGAACAAGTTTCTGTTTACTAGAGTGCTTATTTATTATATTTATTATCAAATAGTATTGGAATGATACTACTGTTATCGTTATAAGAAGCCATTATTTTATTGTTATAATTTGGTATCAAGTAGGCTCTAACTGGTTTTGGATTCTTGCTATACAGTTAATAAATATAATTTTTTTAACATTAGTGCTATTATCATAATATTAGTAAGGTTCATAACCAAATGTACTATATTTTTACAAGAACTTATATGTATGTACATATATACTTGTATTTATTATCTATTTGCTATTATTTAAATATGTTTAGATAAACTTTTAATTTGAATGTAATTATATCCAAATTAAAACTTAACAAATTAGCAAATATTCAGTCAATCAATTTTTTGCCAGATTTTTCAAAATTTATGAAAACAGCTATAAAATTATTTCTAAACCACCTGATAAAAATTAGCCAAATGATTTTTTTGATGATTCAATTAAGTTGTAATTTAGCATAATAATAATAGATCTAATAAATTTAATATATATAATTTAAAATTATAAATACTATAAACTCATATTTCTGGTTGAATAAAGAAATACAATATTTTCAATTATCTTAGTCAGCAAATAAATGAAAGAAACTTAGTCTTATTATTTTAAAAAAATTGCTAAATACTTGAATATTAGCATATTTGTAAAACAAATATAATATAAAAAATGATTTTTTATATAATCTTAATTAAATTGGCCAAAAAATTATTTTAAATTTTTTATCAAGTGTGTAATATAAGTTATTTTTTAAGATTAAAAATTTGAGCATTTTATCATTGTTCTTAACTAATTAGTTTTAGCATTTTAACTTAGTTATTATATAATAATAAATATTAAAATTCTGTATTTATAGATTATTTAAACATGTATTTTAAAAGGTTACCCTGGTTAATTTTTTAGTAAATTATAATATATATAGTATATTAGCAGGAGTTTATTATATAATACATATATATACTATATATTATATATATAATATATACAATATTATATTCATTATTTATATATTATCAAATCATAACTCTTCTTGCTAATCCTTTTTACAAATTTAGTCAGAACGCAAAACTACAAATAACTCAATATACAGTATAAGAAATATACAAAAAAGCATTAAGAAAAAAGAAGCAAACAGGCAAAGCACATAAGTAGAATACAAAGTTGCAGCAAAAGAAGAAAATCATATAATATAGCAGCAGCTTTCATCAAAAATAAAGAAAAATTTAGAAAAAATTGGAATCTTCTGAGAAACTACATTTGACTTGGAAAAGAGCAAACAACTACATGTGACCAGTCATCTGAGCAAACAACAAGTAAACAAATACAACACGTACAAATTTGGAAATAAACAATACGTACAACAAAATAAATGAAGAAACAGAAATAGAACTAGATATGCAAAGTAGATTAGATTAAAATTTGGGGAACATAGAAGCTACACAAACACAGAGTTTACTTAAATATGTTAGCGATTATGGGGCAAAAGTAATAAGATATACAGATAGCAAAGAAATCATTAAAGTTTTAGATACAACAAAACCAGCAAGCCCAGATGATATAGAGTTAATAGCAAAAAGCTTAGTAGTAGAAGATGTAGATAGAATCACAGTATATGATTTGCTTCTATATAGTTAAATAATAACAGCACTTAGGAAAGCGAATAGTATAGAATTACAAAACAAAAGCATAGAAGAATGTGCTAGAAAAATCAGAAACATGAGCCTGAATCCAAAATTAGTTGAATTTCTTCTAAACATAAAGTTAAAAAAGAATTCTGTAAACGAAGACAAAATGCAAGAAATAGAAATTACCGAAAGTAGCAAGGATGCTAAAGCAAAAGATAGTAAAAGAAAAAGACAACAACTAGAAGAAGAAGAAAAAGAAGGAAAAGAGAAAGAAACAAGTGAGAAGAAAGAAAAAACTTTTGATAAAACAGAAAGACAAGAAAGAAAAAAGTCACAAACTAAGAAGTTGAAAGAACAACCACAGTATAAAGTAGAAACAAATATTTTACTAGAACATAGTTTATGGGCCCTAACAAATAGAGGATGCAGCAATGACAGCTTATACAAAACTCAAATACCAATTAGCAATCTGAAAGGAAACACAGTACAAGAAAAACTGCAATATATAAAGACTATACTAGGAGAAAACAAGCATATAAAGTCAGTCGAAGAAAAAGTAATGAGAGAAAACAAATAGATGGAGTTGGATTTTGATTGTATTAGCAGCAGAGAAGCAGCAATAAAAGAACTTCACAAGAAAAACATAACAACAACAGAAGCTACAAAAGAAGAAAAGACAAGAACAGATCAATATATAAAAACAAAAGCATTATACAGTAATCAAGAAAAGAAAAGAAATGTCTCAACAAAAGTGTTTAATGAAAAGAATAAAGGGAAAGAAGTAGAAGAAGAAAAAACAGACAAATTTCTAACAATCTGGAACCTTTCAGCAAACATAAAAGAGGAAGAAGTCAAATTTATATGCAAAAATATACGAGATGCACAGGTGGTTAAAATCAAAAGAACAAGATTCAAGGCATTAGCAATAATACAATCCATATTCTTAGAAAAAGAAAGAGCCCCATGGGCACTTCTATTTGGTAACAACAATCTAGTATGGGTAATGTAGGGGTATGAAGACTATACGCAGAAAAAAAACCAAGAACAGCATATTGCAAAACTAATGGGTTTAGCAAGAGGAGCCTCTGAAATTCTGTTGCTAAGATGTCTAAGAAACAGGAGAGCAAAAGCAGTACACATCTCTTCAAACAGAAATGGAAACCCAAGAAGCATGGTAACAGTCACCTTTGCAAATAATGCAGACTTAAAGAAAGTAATAAGCAAACTAATAAGATACTACAACTATATACTATACTGGAAAGCAAGAAAAAAAGTGATGGTAGAATATACAAACCCTGAAAAAACAAACAAAGGCAGATATAATTTACAAAAACAAGAAGACAAGAAGCCAGAAATTATAGAAGGCCAAGCAATAAGCAAGAAACTAAAGCAAAAAGAAAATACTGAAAAGAAGCATGAAAAAGACAATAAAAAAAAGAACAAAATAACAGAAGAGGTTTGGGAGAAAATCGAACTTCACCAAAGAATTCTCCAAAACATATTAGGAAAGCTAGAAATAATAAGCGAAGGACAGGCTCAGCCTGCTCAATGCTCCTGAAAGTAGTTACAGTTGATAACACAAATATGGATAAGAAGATTACAGAATTCCTGCAAAACAAAAAGAAAACATTCGAAGAAAAACAACCAAAACAACCTTTTTATCCAATAGGAATCGAAAGCAGGAAAGATAAAAAAAAAGAAGATGATATAATAATATTAAGAAACAATCAGCTCAAAGAAGACTGGAGACAAAAAGCCAGAAAAGAACTCAAAATAGCATGCCACAACATTAATGGACTTAAGACTAAGGGATGGAAGTTAGAAAATCTGACTAAGTGAGTAGAAAAAGAAGAAATAACAATTTTAGATATAGTGGAGACAAATTTGGCAGAAAGAGAAGGAAAGTTTTTACTACATAGCCTGAATGCACAGTATAAAGGTTTTTGGACCAGTGCAGTACAAGACAAGAAAAAAGGATTAGGTATGGGAATTCTAATAAATAAGAAATGAGAAAAGCATATAGGAGCTATAACAAAAAGTAGTGAATATATGATAGAGATATGAATGTACTTCAAGCAATTAGAGCTAATCATAATAGAAGTATATATACCACCAAACGACAAATTAATTAGCAGAAGTATACAGCAGAAAGTGGTAGAGATAATCTCAAAAAAGAAAAAACACTCGCAAATAATTGTACTCGGTGATTTTAATTACACAATAGACAATATATTAGATAGACAATATCCACAAACAACAAGTTACAAAAAGTTATCAATATTTAGCTGGCTAAAAAAACAAGACTTTGCAGATACGTACAGAAGCCTTCATCCAACAAAAAGAGCATACACATGGTCAAACAAAAACACTGTAACAAGAATAGACTATATTTGGATATTAGAATTTCTCATATCAGGTTTGCAGAAAGCAGAAATAGAAGATGCAGAAGAACTAACAGATAGTGATCACAAGATAGTAACTACAGAGATTTGGCTAGAACATGCAGTAGCAAAGAACAGCAAAGCAGACATTAAACATAAAGACCAAACAAGAACAGTATACCTGTATGACAAAGCAAAACAAGAAGATTAGGAAGAGTATGCAATAGAACTACAGAGGCAGCTAGAATGGAAAAAAGCAATAAAACATCTGTTAGAAAACAATTCCAATACTAACTACAAAACAAACACAATAAATGACATATGGGAAGCAATAGAATATGCTATTTTTGAAGCAGCAAACAAACATATTCCAAAAAAAAAAGTCTTTAACACAAAGATAAACAGAAGGCAAAGTCAAAGAAAACATCAGCAGCATGAATACATTATAGAGCTACAATGAATAATTAAGAAAGCAAGAAGAAAGAAGAACTATGAAATAGAAGAAGAAGAAAGAAAAGAAATAAATAGAAAACTGAAAGCAATAGGAAGAAAAATAGAAGTGACTCTACCAGAACTATACAGACGGTGGTCAAAGGCCTGGATAGAAGACATTAAAGGTTGGCAAAGAATACTTAAAGAAAAGGGTAAAGAAGAATGGAAGCAGCGACAAAAAAAACAGATCCAAGAGAATATAAACAAAAAATTTGAAATGATTAAAACAGATCAAGGCAAGATGATTATTAGCCTTCTCAACAGACTATACAAGAAAATAGTCCTTGACAGATTTATGATACAAGAAGAAGAAAAGGAAGAACTAATAAAAGAGCCTAATGCAGTTAAAGCAGGCCTAGAAGAACATTATAAAAACCAGTTTCGGAAAAGAAAAACCAAGCTGGATGAAATGTCAGAAGAATGGAAAAAAATATACGAGCCTAGAAACTGGATCAACAACTCATGGTATAATGAAGTAAAAAAGAAAATAAATGAGAAAGAATGAAATGAAATACTAAGAGAACTCAAAACAAGTACAGCTCCAGGGATATCTGGTATAAGCTATACATTAATTAAACATGCAAATAGAAAAATACAAGAAATTTTCAAAATGTTTGCAGATCTTATATTAAAAGAAGGCGAAATATCAAACAAGTAGAAAATAGCGCAAATATACTCAATTCCAAAAGATGTTAAATGGGGCTTTAGCCTTAACAACATAAGACCAATTGCACTAATCGAAACTTTTAGAAAAGTGGTTACCAAAGTAATAATAAGAAGATTAGGCAAAGTTTTCTTAAAAAGACAGATACTCAAAGGTCCAAATTACGCAGGTCTACCTAGTAATTCAACATAACAACCAATACATATTCTAAACATGATAATGGAAGAAGCCCAAGAGAAAAATAAGGAATTATGAATACTTTTGCAAGACATGAAAAAAGCGTTTGACTCAGTTTCATTAGAGAGCCTAGAGCTGGCACTCAAAAAAGTTAAAATACTACAAAAAACAATTAAATATATAATGAATCTCTTTTCTAAAAGACAATTAAAAGTTATTACAGCATATGGCCTAACAAAAGAAATAACAGCAGTAGATTGAATAGATCAAGGTAAAGTAATTTCATCTTTAATATAGCAGCTTTTCTATGACCCACTACTGGAAAGAATTCAAGAAGACGAAACACTTGGCTATATGGTAGAACAGAAGATAGAAGAAAGAACATATAGCAATACTATTATAAGCTACAGACAAGCTGCAATAGCATATGCAGATAACACGACATGGATTGCAAGCAGTAAAAAGCAACTACTAAGAATTTTAGAAATCACAGAAGAATTCTTTAAAGCCAACGATATTGAAATAAATGGATCTAAATCAAATTTATAATAATGAACACTAAACTTGAAAAAGAGAAAAGAGAGATCCTCTTTGGGCAAAGCAGAATAAAAGAAGAACCAAAAAATAGAATAGTAAGATCACTCAGTATTTGGCTAAATAATAGAATAAAGGAGTCATTGGTGGGAAAAAAAGCAAAAGGAATAGTTAGTCAAACAGTCAAAGACCTTAGACATAAAAAAATAACAATGAGCCAAATTGCATACATAAACAACATAGTAATTATTCCCAAATTAGGATATTTGCTATAATTAACAAAAATAACAGAAAAGACAATCAACAAAATATACCAATTCTAATATGTTTGGCAAAACACAATTGCAATATAATGCGTATAGCAAATAATTGCATAATAGAACACAAAGTAGTGATTTGAACCGGTTAGGCTAGAATCGGTTAACCAACCTAAATCGAATAAATTTTAGGTAACCAGTTGAGTAAATTCTTAATCGGTTGATCCATACAACCAGTTGAGAATCAGTAATCAGGTAAAAGGATTAAGAATTCCGAAAAGGTCAAAAATTTGGGTAAAGCTCTAAGACTTTCCGAAGGTAAAGTGTGAAGTAAATCTTAACCGATTGAATCGGTTGTCATAAAATATTTCAGTTCAGTTAACTGATTAAGAAAAATTTTCTCGGTTCAAATCATTAACACAAAAACCTTGGCAACTGCAAGACTTTAGAACAAGAAATAACAGCAAAACAAATTAGTAGCATCTTTGCAAAACTGAACAAAAAAGATAACCTAAGTGAACTAACAAGGCTTAGAATAACTCAAGGTTGCCAAGTGGCAGGCTTAACATAAGATATATAGGATGAAAAAATAGGACCAGAAGAGAAAAAATATTGGAAAAACAATCTAGCATGCCGAACAATAGCCAAAGCAAAAGATATAGGTATAGGCATTAGAGCAAGAGAATGCTTATGAAAGGTGTATGGACATAGAAGAAAGTTAAGAGATATAATAGAAGTAAAAACATAGAAGGCAAGCAGCACCAAAATAAATAGTTAGGGACTAATATATTTGAACCAGCTAATAGTTACAGGAGGCAAAAAGCTAATTATATGAAAACAGCTTAAAAATCTTTAAGGAAGGTTATGTAAAAGAAAAAAGTCAAAGTGGTTCAGTGAAATCAAGAAAAAAATATTAATATCACAAGCAAACAGAGAAGTACATGATCTATACAAATTGAACAATTATAATACACAAGCATTAAAGATCATATAGACAAAAATGTCAAAAGATAAAAGAAGAAAAGAATGTGTTATTTTTGGACTAAAAAATAATCAACAACTAGGCAAAATAACTAAGAAAAAAGATAAAGAGATTTTAATCAAACATTGGTTAATGCGCAAAGAAAATGGAAAAACATCAACAGAAATAAGCAAGTGCAAGGGCTGCATAAACATGCAAATACAGATGATAGAAAGATGTGAAAAGTGGATTCAACTAGACTACAACACAAAAGCAATTCCAGAACCAATAATAGAAAAAAACAACAACAAAATCAATGTGACAATAGACCAACTAAAAGAAAACAGAACAATAGAAGAATGGAGAAATGAGGAAGGAGATCTAGTCAGCCTCAAACAAGTAGAAGAATTAGAAATAGAAATAATAAGAAAGCAAGGATTAGACAATGTGCTCATAGAACAGTTAATAGAGATCTTAACAAGAAACAAAAAAAGAAACAAAAAAAGATATACCTTTTATACAGATGGAGCACTATACAAAAAAGGTGAAAAGAATAATATAGGAAGAATGGGTATCGGATGGGTGCAAGTAGGAGAGGAAGTCAATTAGGCAGAAGAAGAAGTAGCATTAGGCCTAGAAGGATGGCTATCAGCAACACTAGCAGAGTTGGTAGCAATATGAGCAGCAATTCTAACAGTATCAGAAGGAAAAAATATAAAAATTTATACAGATAGCATTATAGCAATAAAAAACATTAGTAATGCAATATAAAGCACAAGAGATGAGAATATTCTAAAAAAGAAAAACACAATATGGATATTAAATATTACAGAGCTAGTCAAAAAGAAAAATGCTAACATAGAATTAATTAAAGTCAAAAGCCACAGTGAAGACAGATAGAATGACAGAGCAGATTTCTTAGCAAAGAAGGGAGCAAACTGCAAAGAAGTAATCTAGATACAAAAACTTAGATGTGAAGAAATAGAATACCAACTAGAGTGGGAAAAGAAAAGGATAGATATACCTGCAAAACTTCTTTGCAAAATAATTGCGAATGCCAAAATAAGAGCCAATTGGAGAGATATAAACTTAATCAGAACTCTGAAACCAGAAACTGAACATACATGTTACAACTAGTCAAGTTTTTAAAAAGAGATAAATAGGATAAAAGGAGTATATTGCATCTCAAAGAAACTAAGCACAAGAAGAGCTACAGTGATCAAGTGTATAATGAACAGTCTACTGATGCTAGTAGAACTAAATAAAAGAAGACCAGAGGTATATACAACAACAGAATGTCAAGTCTGTCAAAATGATAAAGATGAAACTCAAGAGCACCTGGCAAGCTGTAATGAACAAAAAAGTATATAAAAACAAATACAAAAAGTTTCAACAACAACAGCATGGAATAAACTTAAAGAAGAAGAAAAAACCAAAATTCCAGCACAAATATTATACAAAGCACTGTTTGAAGAAACAGAAGCAGAAGAAGTTCTTAACAGAAAGGTGCTAATAAAAGAGTTAACAACAATAGAAGTAAAAGAAAGACTCGATAAGTTGCTAAATAAACAAGCAGCAAAAAAGTGTCTTGATATAGTAACAAGAACAGTATGGAATACCTTTTATGACCAAATATGGCGAGTCCAATGTGAAAAGATACAAAAGTGAGAAAAAGAAGTTAATATAATAAGTAAAAAGAAAAAAGGTATTCGGACAGGAAAGAATATAGTAAAAAGAATGAAAAAAAGAACAAAAAGAAAAGGGAAAGAAAAGGAGAAAAAGAAGAAAGAAGAAATGAAAAAAACAAGTTGAAGAAAAAAAGAAGCTTGGAAGACAATTAATATGCTTGTCATGAAAGGGAGAAGACCCTTCTGGTACAGCTTTAAGTAGTTAGACGAGCAGTTTATCTCTAACTGAGATAGTGCAGCAAGTTGCATTTAGGTACCATTAGGGTAACTGAGTGATGCTAGACTTAGATATTGGGAAATTTTATGTAATTATATATGTATTTAGTTTCAAGAATCTTAATAAAGTACTAGCATAACTGCTTAAGCCAAAAAAAAAAAAAAAAAAATTTATATATTATATATGTGTAATTTGATTTTTGGTTAGACCCTCTATCTCCTAAAAAATCAGGTAATAAATAATATCACTCTAATGTAAATCAATGAATTTGTAAATATTCTTTTTATTTAATTAATTAGTTTCTTATTTGCAAACATTTAATTTAATGAAAGAAAGCAGTTTTATTTGATTTTTTTGATAAAGTATAGTAAAATTATTAACTACTTTTTTTATATGAATTTAAACAAAATTTAACACAAAATAATTTTAATAATTTGAATATTTATGCAAATGATTTAACAAATGCAAATCAGCTTGACTCTGAATTAGAAAATAATTGTAATGTTCTTTATGATCAATTAATGATTTCAACAAAAAAGGCTCTTGAATTACTTGAAAAACAGAAAATAGCTGGTAATTTTAGATGGGCTAAAAATATTACTAAAAATTTTAATCCAATTACAAAAATAGTAAGCAATATAAAATCTTATAAAAAAAGAAGAATAATATCATTAATACAAAAAGATCATAATTATAATACTTTTTTTTTTTAAATAATTAATTTATTATTTTTAATTTGCTTTTTAATTTACTTATATATTGTTACAAAGTAGATTTTTAGCATAGCATAGTATATTATACTATTAGTAGTTGTTATATATTTATTATTGTATTTTATATTATATTTATTATTAGTTATTAGCATAGTTATATTATAGTATATAATAGTTAGAAAATAGGATCTTAATTGGCTATTAGAAATGTAATACAGACACATGACATTGGGTAACATCTATGATGTTATTATTGTCTTACAAACCCCAAGTACCTCTATACAAGTTTCATGTATCCTAGTACAATTTACTGTGCCAAATATTACAGTATAAACAATCTCCAAGTATCTCAATACAATCCCCAAGTGTCCCTGTACAATCCCAAGTGTCACTGCATAAACTCAAGTACCTTGACACATGCCTCAAGTGTTTCAAGTACAAATGACAAATATACATAAACATTGTCCCAACTATTCCTATACAAACTCCACTTGCCTCTGCATAATCTCCACTACCCCAAGTACAGTATCAAGAGATGTCACTCAAACCTCTACTATCTTCACTAGATAAAAAGATATATAAAGAGTATCTTTTCTCCTTCTCTGTTAATTCTAAGTTCCTATATTTCAACCCAAACATAATGACCTTTTAATGATAAAATGTGATATTTCCCCTCTAGGGTAATTCCTACAGGTAAGGTTGTCACCATGTGTGTTGTTAATAAAAAGTTAATATATATATTGTTATTATCTTAAACCGTTTACCTACTGCTGTATAGTAAAGTGAACTACTACACTTCCACCCCATATATATTTGCAATAGTCAATCACTGTACTGAGTAACCTTGTTACTTGGTTGTATTGTACCAAGAAGACTGCAACCTTGTAACATTTTAATACCTTCTGACAAAAATATAAAAATTTTTGGACGAATCTAACAAATCTTCTCTAGTAGAAAAATAAAAAATTAGTTAATCATCATTTTTCTTTAATAACTCTATGAATTTTTATCCTATTTTCGAAATCTCATCTTTTTTAGATTCTTGAATATTTTCTTTACATTTTGATATATAGGTTACTTAGTAACAAAATGCTTCCCTGATCTTTTATAAATCATTAAAGTTTTAACTCCTTTCTTGTTACAAATAATTTCTTTAAAATTTTCTTTTTCCGAATATCAATATACAAACTTTGACCCTTAATATCTCACCATCCACTTGTCCGTTTTGGATAAACTCACTTCCTTTAGATTCGTAGAAAGTCCTTTTATATTTTTCATCTAAGTATTAAGACCTATTAACTTAGTACCAACATCTTGAAAAGAAGAAAAAGAAGAAAGAAAAAAATTTTACAATAATGATTTTGAATATATTTTGTTTTTTCTTAATATCTTGATGAGTTTTGATCCTACAACAATATAATACATATCAGCATATTCACAGAAGATGGGTTTACAAATTTTATTATATTATATTATAATACGAAAATGCTTTCCTGACTCGTAAATCACTTCCAAAATAATGATGACATTTTCCTACATCTATAGAATCCTTTTTGGAGATGACAAAAAAAGAAAAATAAGAGATTCAGGATTTATGTAAATTACCATAAAACGTTAACCACTGGACCAAATTTAACATTTTAATTATCGTTAGAATCGTAGAAGTCTGCTCTATAACTTTAATTAAGGACTCAAGACATAATTACTTATCACCAATGTCATATTAAGAACACTTTTGTAAAACAAAAATTCATAAAAAAATTTTCTCTTATTGTGCCACATGGACGAAAAATTTAAAATTTTTTTTTAAATCTCATGATATTATATGATCTTTAGATATCTTATTTCTTTTTAGTTATATACTGGTCAGAGATACCAAAAGAGATGACAGTTGACTATTATATATATGAGATAATGACATATTGGCATAAATATTCTTTATAATCTTTAGTATAATTAGTTATTTTTATAAATACAGATTTTATTTAAATTTTATTACTTGATTTAGTTTAGAATAAGTCCTGGATGAAGGTAATTCCCAGGCTTCTCTTTCAACAAAATACATTTAGTTTAGTTTAGAATAAGACTTGGATGAAAATAATTCCCAGTCCTTTCTTTCAACAAAAGATATTTTTAAGGCAGTTTGTTATTTCTGAGCAAAAGTGACTGATGATATATTTCTATCCTTATAAAAATAATTCCAGAAAGTTTAATTTTATTATCTAAGCTAGAAAGATTCTATCATATACTCTTGGACATTAATGCTTAGAAGGTTCAACCATGTACACATTAATGAAAAATATAAAATTTAGTTATTCTGACAAAAACACAGATATATTAAAATATTTATCCTGGCAAAGACCCAGATGTATTAGAATAGTTATTCTGGTAAAGATCCAGATATATTGTAAAAAAACATTTTTGAAATTTATAAATATATTTCTACTAATTTATATTGAATTGATTTATTATATTTTGTATTTTGTATTTTGTATTTTTGTCTTTTGTATTTTTGGAATTTTGGAATTATGAAGAAGTTTATGTTTTTACCTTCTAGCTTTAATTTTTGATTTTTGATTTTGATATTATAAGCCAATCGCATATACATATATATTTTAAAATTATTTAGCTTTTAATTTGATTATTTGAATTCTTTATTTTGCTAATATAATGTTTTTAGATTTATTATTTCCTATTTTTATTATTTTATTATTTTATTATTTTATTGCTTGTTAGTACTAACCATTCTAGAAAAACTTATTCCCTGATAGAATATTAAAAATTATTAATGAAAAACGAATCTGCAGACAGAAACACTAAAATATCTACAAAAGAAAAAATACAAAAACGATTTTTAGAAGTTTTTGTTTTTTATCCATATCTCTATGAGTTTTGAACACAGAAAGATGAAATACATATCATTCTATTCGCAGAAACCTTCTCTAGATTTCTTATTATACTATATAATAGTAAGAAAACGCTTACCTGATTCGCAAATCAGCTCTGAAGACATGTCAATATTTTTCAACATTTATAAAAATGATTTTCAAGAAACCTCAAGAGAAAAGAGACATTTGGTATTTCTTAGAATCATCATAGAAAGTCATCCACAAGTCCAATTTTAATGTTTTAATATTTGTTAAAACCAGAAAGATCTCCTCTACAACTTTACTTAAGAGCTCAAAATATGAATACATAGTACGAAAAGGCTTTAAAAATATCTTTTACAAAAAATATAATTTTAAAATGATTTTCTTCTACTGTGTCACATAAGCAGAAAAAGTTTGAAAATTTTTCTAACCTGAATCAGACTATGTAATCTGTAAAGTCTCATTTCTTTAGTTTCTATCATGTTCTAAGATACTAAAGAAGATGACTTTTTGAATATTATATATATTTAATAATCATATATATATCCTATTATATTTTATCTTTTATTAGTATAGTTATTCTCTTTCTTGCAAATAATATAAAGTGATAGCTGTATTCATGAATAGTATTTTGGTAAATACTAGCTTTGTATTATTGAAATTTAAAGACCACATATAGCTATAAACAGTCTGGTTATTAGCACTTCTTCCTCTGGTTATATCTTAAGATATTTCTAAGTTTTAGTGTCTAGTAATTCTTATAAAAGGTAAACAATCTTGTTATGCCTAACCAATACAGAAAGGACAATAGGTGATAAATAGTGTTCGTACCCAGTTAACTCTTTACCTGAAAGGTTATACTCTTTAATAAAATCTAATAACCGAGTTTATACCCTATTAGGGTAAAAGGGTAATGGTTATATCTGTTTATATCCAGTTATAACTTCAGTTTTCATTACAACTTAACTGATAACAATAACATTTTTATTTGTAAGGTCCGACGTAAGCACTATCGTTTTTTGTATATATTATTCAGTCTTTCTAATCATTAGACTCACTTTTACTCTTTTTTTACATTTGCTTACTGTTATAGTCTCTACCGACCACACAAGTAAATGTTGACCAAGTAAAGAGAATTAGTAGTGCTTCTATATTTAGATAAAGTTTCGTGTATTAGCACTAGTATTTTTATTTGATCAATTCTTTTGTGAGAAAAGCGCACTGACTTATTTTTTATTATCTTTCGCTCTGCTTATATATATATTTTAACTCTTATCATTATATCATAAATTTATTATATGATTTTTAACTCTTAAAATTAATTACATAATTAATCAGTCATATGGTATTTGATTCTTATCTTAATTACACATTTATTATGCATTGTAATTGATTCTTAATTGATTCTTATCATAATCACCCCAATAATTAATCACTCATGATTTGACCGATGGCCCATAGGCACGAGATCATTGTTCGAACATGAAACTAACCCTCACTTCATTTATCTTCTTCTTCATTACCATTCTCCCTCTATTGTTACCTCTTTTACTACATAATTTGGGATCTACATTTCCTTGTCGAACTGTTCCTGACCATGATACTTACTTTTCTACTTTCGTTCATCATTTTTTTTCATTTAACTTTTTTTACTTTTTTCCTTTATGAATTTTTTTTTTTTTTTTTTAAATATTAAGGTGAGTACTTGCAACTCAGGATTTTATTGATAGTACATTCAGCTAATGG
>CAJVQA010001248.1:0-26613 GCA_910591915.1 Cetraspora pellucida | reverse complement strand
GGTTGCAACTTAAGAACTAATAATAAAAATACTTACATCATTTTTTCTTCTGGAACCGTAACTTCTTTCTTGTATTTTTTGCCGTTTCGAAAAATTATGAATCAAAAAATTCACGTATAGATTTGTTGAGAAAAATAGATATTTCATAAACACGTAAGTGTAAAATGCTTAGTGTGACCGTCAAAGGCCCGCTAAAAGAAGGGTAAGTTTTTACATCGTCAAAAAAGTAACTCCATCGTTATCAATTTCCTAAATTAGAATTAAACAGTCGTAATGTTTGCATGCAGGTATTTGTACGTAACCCAATCGACCCCTAGATTGCCACCAAAATTCCACCCACACGTGATCATAAACCAATTATATTTCAAGATCCGGTGTAACGTCACACGATTCTGGAAATTCAAAGCAAACTTTCGTTTTGTCATAAGTCTGTTATTAACAAAACGGTTTCCTTGTGCGATTTTACAATTATTACTCTAATCTCTAACCTTGATATAAGCCTTAACCTTAACGTATATGAGTTTTAAAAACTTTATTGGTGTGCCATACATGATCACGTGCTGGTGAAATTTTAGTAATGATATAGGAGAATACTATAGTGATTCGTGTAGTCCCGTAACTAATCCAACGATTAAGCATTTAATATCAATATTAATATTGCATCTAAATTCTTATATGGTTAACTTCCTTCTGATTGGTCAGTTGTATTTATACAACCTAGAGTACTTTTTAAAGAATGTAACATTTTAATGAAAATTAAAGCCGTTTCTATTTTCACTGAAGCACTAACAGTCACTATGCAGATAATCCAAAAAAAGATCCTCAACCTAGGATGTTTACTTATAAGGTAAGATTTCTACGTATATTATAATTCTAGAACTATATATGTTTATATTTTATCAGTCTAAATTTTTTTGTTTGATATATTTGTCACGTGACGTTCGAAACTTTTTATCTTACCCAGGATTGCCAACAAAATTTTGGGAAAGTCTCCGGACACCTACCAGTTCACGTGAGTTGCACCTACCAGATATACACGTGATTTCTATAACTTCGAAATCATCACTGTTACACAACACAACTTATTAAGTGCTATTGACTTTAAACAGTTTGAACATCGATATATAAAAATTGACCTTTAAACGCATAAAATTATATTTCTAATTGATTAGACATGCATATAAGTATTGCTATCCCTGCTGTATGTACGTCAATGGCAACACATTCACAAAGTATGAAAAAATTTTAAATAATGATAATGCATTTGATATTTAAATACTGTACATGAAATTATTATAAAATTTATACGTAGCATACTATCAAAAAAAGCTTTTATAGAAATTATTAAAACTTATGATAAAATTAATGAATTAAGAGAGTCAGAAATTTTTTAAAGTTAATGTAAATAAACTATAATAAAAGTAAACTATGCATTAAGATAAATGTAAAAATCAGCAAGAATATACAGTTTCCAATTCTTATAACATTACTATGTTGTTTTTCATCCTAATAATTTTTAATTTTAAAATTATTAAATGTAATATTTATCTTTTATGCAATTCTACTTTATAATAAATTCTATATTATCAATAAATAGTATAATACTTACAATTAAGATAAATCAACTGTATCTATTGTATGAATGTTATGTTCTTTTTTAAGAGCTTTCTGAAATATATAATTCTAGTCTCAAATAGTCATTCCCAAATTTTGTTTTCATTTGAACTTATATTATATCATCCTCGAACAATACTGAAATAAGTGCATTAGGTTTCAATTTTATAGAAATATACTGAATCTGTTTATCAATAAAAACAAATATAATAAGTTAGTTTCTGTTTAGTAAAATGTTGTTAGACAAAAATGTTAAACATTGATGTTTACTAAAATAATAAACTGGTTATTAAAATGTATTTGCAATGAGATACCCAAATAATGACATTGTCATCCAATAATCAATACTATAAGAATCTTTCTTCTATTGAACAATTGAAATAATATTATTGTATTTTGCTTCATTTTCAATAAACAGTTCAATATAATGAGCCTTTTGATTAGTTAATTCATTAAAAATATGCTGTTTTATAATTGGTCATTCATCTTTAGACATTCCAAGTAATATAGCGATAGCACAAAAGTCACAATTCTAATTACTATAAATATTTATGAAGCTTAATATATGTTTTTACATGAATTTTGGTAAATTTTCTTTATATGTATTAATATTTAAGTAGTAAGTAGTAAGAGAATATAAAATATTATTGTCTTTTTGTTTAAATTGAAATTTATTCAATAATTTTTATTTTTTTTGTTTCTAATTCCTGTTTTTCATTTTTAAGTTTTTCACATTTCATGCCAAAAAGATGACCACTTTGAACTTTTATTTTAGAATCTTTAAAAGTTCAGATAATGGCATTGTAACTGCTTTACATATATATGATATAAATTCTATTCTTACTAAAAGATTATTTAAAAGTTTATAGAACAGATCTTCAGCTTCAAGAAATGTTTTATAAAATTCTAAATCAGTAATTGGTGACTCTAAAGAAGGTCATGAAAGATATTTAATCTCAGGTCTATAAAGATGCTAATGCTTATCAGTTATACTTAGAGAAATTGGATCTTTTTTAGAAATAATATGATAATATAAAAGCTTATAATTAATGTTAATTAAGCATTAACAAGTTTTTATATTATCATATATTATTGATGTTTCTTTATTTTTAGCAAATTGTCTCTTTATTTGATCAATTACATATTCTGATACTTTACCAAGAATTATACTAAAATAAGAATCATATATAATAAATAGATTATATGCAATTTTATTATTACCTGTATTCATAGAAGTTTTAAAGTATTGAACTTTTATTCTTTGATTAATTGCTTTAAAAATTAATTTTAAACCATTAGCCATTCCAATTGCATGCTTAAAAGTAATATATGATAATTTAGCATGCCCTATAGTTAAATTACCTATATGACAAAAGTACTTAGTAAATGCACAGATCCATAATTTTGAATTTTTTATTAAATATTTAATATATACTATAGGCTTTTGTAGGTCATGTCTTTTTTTGCAGCATTCTTAATAGAATTCATTGCAATATTTAAATATTTTTTGTCAAAAGTAAAATACAAAGCCTTTACTTATTTCTTAAATTCAAGATAATCATTATTGTTATCAAAAAATTTATAACAATTTGTTTTAAGGTTTTGCTCAATTAAATGCCAGACACATAGTATTTTATTTGCTTTTGAAAAGACTTTGTTAAAGGCATTTTGAAATGCTTAGTTTCTGTCTAATATAAATATACTTAAAAGACAACTATATGCATTATATACTTTATTATAAAGTGTCATTAAAAACTATTAATAAAAAACTTTATTTTCATTTTTAATTTATGCTATTGCAATTTGAAAAGTTTTTAATGAACCTCTATTATTTGCAATATTGCTAACTCTAACTGTATTTATAAGTAGAAACTTATATATATTTGTTTTATAAGTTAAATCAACAAATAAAACTTCTGAACATTTCATAACATGTATTATTGCCTCAGCAAGAGAGAAAAATAAATGTGTTAAATAACTATTTAGTGTTTTTAAAATTTCTACTATATAATCATATTGCTTTAAAAGATGTAAAAGTTTTTGTGCAGAGTTAGCATTAGGGCTTTTATTAAATACATATCTAATCTGTGCATATTTATTTACTACATCTTTTGGAATAATAATAGCACTATCACTAAGCTGATTTATAGCAGTAATAATAATACATGTAGGTGTACTAATGCTATGTAGCTTATATAAAAGCTTTTTTTGACCAATGTTTAAGTTTCTATACTGAGAAAGACTTACTATTTCATCTGGTTGAAGTAATGAATAATTATGTTAATATTTGGGCTTTGTAATAATTCAAAATATAGATAATTGTTTTTTGATAATTGTAGATTTAATAAAGACAAAGCAACAAATTCATTTAGTCCTTAACTTTTTTTTCATATAATTCATTAGTAATACCTCAATTATTATGCCAATTTTCACTTCATATACATTGCAAGACAATATAAGATAATCTGCTATTGGTTTCTTTTACATTATTATTTTATCTTAAAAAAGTAAAGCCTTGTATCTTAGCAGCAGCCTGAGCAGCTTCTTCTAGAGTCTCTAAAGTTAAAAATATATCATTTATATTAGGTAATTTAGTCATTTGTTAAAATATTATAGAAGGAATATCAATATTATATATATAGTTATATTTATTAATTTTATTAACACTATAATAAATACATGTTTTTAAAAAATATTGTAAAGTTTTAATATATATATATATTTATATATATGTATTATAAGCCTAAAATATGCACAATAGTTATATAAAAAAATTTCATAAAATTTTGTAAATATGTAAATAAAAAGCTCCAAGTTATACTATATATTGCATTAATTGCTATTTTTTAAAAGATTCAAAGGTGGTTATTTGAATAATTTTTTTTTTTTTTAGTATTAAGGTAACCTCTTTGGTCATTTAACTTTTATTAATCACTTATCAGTATTGTGGTTCAATGAACTACTACAGAAAAGTGTACAATTGGCTGCATATATAACTTTTCTATATTACCTATTTAAGGAGTCCACCTGAAGGTTCTTTATCAATTGCCATATTTAATACCCCTGCTTGAATATTTCACTTTAAACCCTCTGAACCTGTAACCTGTATTAACATTACTGAGTTATTTCAGATGCCCAGATCATTGTCTCAACCTTAGGACTAATTTATCCTCAAGGTAAACTCCCAGAGCCTTCTGTACCTATTTTTATAACTGACCCAGGTATTACTATGGCAGAACCAACACTTGTAGTTAGGAGTGACCATTAAACTGCTATGCCCTTGTAGAGTTCACACAAACTCCAGCATCTATTTCACAGCATATTCAAAATACTTTAGTATACTTTTGCCAGTTCACCAAACTCCCAATTCAGATAGTCCAGTAGAACTTATAACTAGTTTATTAGTATATCAAGTCGGCCCAATATCCTTTTTCTCTAGCTTGATTCAGCGATTTGGTTGTTAGTACTCCCACCTAGAGGTTTTTGTCTGTTTGGCTACTTCGACCTTAGTATTTGTTTAATAAGGCTAGCCTTTACAGTAGGCCATCGAAGATCTGGCTACCTCTCTACTCATGTTTTTCTAAATGGACTTCTTGTTATCTAATTTTAACAGATTTATACAGCCATAAGGACTTATCTAATATTTGTATCATCTAATTGCCAGTTTGCATTCCTTTATGTAACAACAACCTTGTTCCAAAGAATACTGTCATGTAACCTGTTACACAATGCCCCATGACCTACCAGTCATGCTAGTATGACTGTTATTACAGATATCCTGACCCAATCATTAGTAACAGTTGCCATAATACAAATATTACATAGGTGATTATCTAAATTTTTATCATTGATGGAATTTGAACACTCAACCTACCACTTGGGGGGTTGACAACCTAACCACTTCACTAGGTCACCACACCTCTATTTGAATAATTTATAATGTAGTCAAAGTTAATAACAACTATAAAACAAATTTTTTATTTTTTTTCTTATATATTTTTAATATTTAAACATTGTGTGATTAATTTATTATGCTTTTTTATGATATAATTTATTATACTTTTTTATGATATATTTTTATATAATAGTGATAAATATACCAGATACATATGCATATACAGTATATACATATTAGCTATAAGCTATTATATAATTTAATATTACATATTATATTAATTATTATTTAACTTATTTAGTATATACATAAATGCAACTCATGTGAACTGGTAGATGTCTAGAGACTTTCCCAAAATTTTGCAGTCACCTACACATGCATATAATTTTGGTCAATTATAATATAACTATTTTATTTATTGTATTATATTAATAATCAATTAAGAATTATTTTACTATATAAACTTACATATAGATTTGCATAAATATAAATTTTTCAGTAATAAAAATGTCTTGAGAAATGCAATAATAAAAAACAAAAGAACTAAGAAGCTAAGGAAATTAATTACTATACTTTAATTACTATATATATTTATTAAAAGTTTTTATAATTGTATGTTATTCAATTTATATAAAATTATTACAAAAAACACATATTATAAGTATAGCCTTTCTAGGTCAAAAGCATGTTCTTTTTTTTATATTTTTCTACCTTTTTGATTATTTTATTAATAAGATCAAAATTTCTTTTTATGCTTCTTGATTATTTAACATTTTTAGCTGCCTTTTGTTCTTCAAGAAGTGTTAATAACTTCATTATTAAAATATTAATTTATTATAAATTTTATTTTAATTATCATTTATATTATTATTAACATATTCAATATTTTTATATTAAATAATTAATGCAAGTAATGTTTTATAAAAATCTTGATTATATTTAATTAAAAATAGAAGTTGAAAATTTTTTTATTCAATTAAAATATTCAATTGAAACTAATTTTTTTTTGAATCAAATATTTATAAATATTAAATGAACTAGTTAAATAATATAAACATTTATATATCTATTGTTTTAAATTTGTTATATAGATCTTATTAATAGTATAAATTGATAGTCTTTTCTATTTAGATTTAAACTCTTTTATATATTTAGACTTTTTTCTTTTAGCATAAATTTATTATAATTTTTAAAGCTAATAAATAATTACTTTTGATATTATAATATATATTATTAAATTAAGATATGATTAGAAAAACTTATAGAAAAAGTCTTTTTATAATCTTTTAATATCTTTCTATAAACATAGTTGTTCTGAGAATAAATATTTTAGTTTATATATAGATTTCATCTACAATTACCATTATTAATTACTATATTATTTATTTTAAAGATAATATCAAGATAAAATTAATAAATTTGATCAGCAAAAGATATATATTTTTTGATTTGCTATTTCATAAATTGTTTCTTTAATAATAAAATTTCTATTATGAATAGAACTTAAGGAATGTTGATAAAGATATTTTTCATTATACTTTAGATTATTTTATAATGTTTTTTAGAGCAAAATTTTGGTAATTATATAATACTATTAAATAAAAATTGTGCTTCAAGTTCAGATAATAAGTTGAATAAAGAATTTCTAAACATTCTATTACTTGCTAACTGTGACATTAAGACCCTTTTTATATGCTATTTATACAATTAAATTTTGTATATTAGATAAAATACACAGTATTAATTTAAACAAAATCTTTATTTGTAAACAGAAATTTTAACTGATTTTTTTATTATATAATTTTGTAAAAAAGATCTGAATAATTATGATAATATTCCTTTACTACAATGTTTATTATTTTCTAAAAATAGATATGCTAGTAAGAATCTTATATTATTTATTTTTGTCTAAAACAATAAAGTTTTATCTTGAATTATTAGTAATATCTAAATATTATTACAAATTACAAAATTTTTTTTATTTATTTATATAATATTAAGTAGAAAAATGAAAATATTTAAATATATCAATTGGATATAAATATATTATTTCTAAACTACACTATTGTTGTTATATATATTAATGAAATCTAGTATGATATTATTCTTTTATTTTCTAGTATTAGTTAAATTAACTTTTATTAATTATTAATTATAAAAAGAAGTAAAAGAAAAACCTTTAAGAATAGTTTAATTAATAAAAACAAATATATATAGTAAAATTTTGAGACAAGGTTTTAAAATTAAAAAGATCTATATTAGTATTAAATATAAAAGTAGTATTATTAAAGTTTGAAGATTGAAAAATAAGTAAGTAGATGTTGTTTTTCTTTTATTAAAAGCAGAGATTCCTCATACTGATTCTATTTATATTGTTTAATATTATTAGTTTGCCAAATAGAAGAGTTAAACTATTTAAATAAAAAGTTAAATAGAGAGATGAGAAAATTGGTAATTGATTTTTTTAAGATTAGTTGCAGCTGCATATGTTGGTTAAGAGTTATTGTTTTCTGTATAAATAGAAAAATTGTATTGTATATATTGAAATTAGAATAAAGGTTTTGTAAATAAAGAATTTGTAATATTATATTTAAAAAAGTTTCTAAAAGGTTTAATGAATTTAGAACATTTGTAATCTTATTAATAAGAATGTCTTTGGGGTTGTAGAGGTAAAGTAAACATTGGAGTAAATGTTCAGTATCTTCATATTAATTACAATATAATTAGTTTGAAGTTAAATAAAGAGGAGATAACAAATATTTAAATTAGACATTGTTAATAGATTGTTAAGAAGTATTTTGTTTCTAATAGAATATAGCTTAAAATTAAAATTTTAAGAGTTGATAATTTTAGTTAATAGTAAAATATTTATAATAGAAAGGTTTTATAATGATTTTAGTTAAAGAAGTTTGTTAAATGTTTGAATTGAAAATAAGTTTTTGCAAAATTTATATAGTTTATATGTGATTGGTATTTGATTTTAAATAAAAAAAGTAGGTAAGTTGAAGTGTTTAAGATTATGTTTAAGTTTGGTTTTGTTAGCACTTTGTTTAGTAAGAATGTCAACTATATTATATAAAGTTTGTTTGAGTGTGATTTGATTTGTATATAATATAATTTATATTTTTGTATTTTATTAGAAAATTTAAGATATATATAATGTTTTAATTATTTTCTTTAATTTGTAAGTTATAGTTAGAGGGTATAGAATAGTAAGAGTTTAAATAGTTGATAGACTATCAAGATGAATATAAATTTGATAATTGGCAAGTAAAATAAGAAATAAAAAAATAAGTGCTGCTAGTTTTGTACATGTAAAGTATGCTGTATAAGTTATAGAAGCATTAAATTTAATTTGAATATCATTTTTAAGAATCTAAGCAATGCCAGTAAATATGTTATCTGTTTGTGAATCTAGTATTGAGCATTTATATAGAAGTGTAGATTGTTTGAATTCAAAAGTAGTATTTTTTAATATAGGTTTATGAGTTGGTTTTGATATATAGAATCTGGTATTGCATTTTGGTTTAGAAGGATTTTTGAGAAGGATAGTAAAGAGATGATAGTAATTATAGAACAGGTTTATATAACTTTACATAAATGTTTTGGAGTGCTTGTATTTCTTAATTATTAATATTAAGTTCAAAATATTGTTTTTTTTTTGTGTTTTGCATTTTAAATTAATAGTTTGTTTATAGTTTATCTGGAATATTGTGAGTATTGGTGCAATATTGATTGTGTCAGTGTTAAGTTTATAATTTGGTATTTTTGAAGAAGTATTAAGAAATTTGATATATTTTTTATTTTTACTATATGCCAATTTGTAGAAGAAATATATAGTGTCTATATGTTTTTAAAATCATTAAATTGAGGTATAATAAGATTAAGTATATTTAGAAATGGATTAATTTGTTAAATCTGAAGATTAGGCTATATGTGTAAGATAGAGAAGGAAGAAATCTTGTTTATAAGTATTTTGAACCAATTTGAAATAGGACTTTAAAAGAATTTGTAAGTTCTAAAATATATGTTTTCTAAGAATATAAATTGTAATTATCAGCTGTAAGTACTTGTTTAAAAAAAAGAATTTTATTGTTTTTAAAACTTAGAGTTGTTAAAATGTTTAGAGCTGAAATAAAATTATAAATATTATTTAATTGGTTAATTTGTTTGTAAGTTGTTAATTGGTTAAGATAAGGATTATTAAGTAAAATGTTGTTTTTATATAAATGAATAAGCAGAAATATTATAGTAAAATTAAAGGTTTTTTTATAGTTTTCTATAACTGTATTCTGAGTTAGAAGTGGTTTCATATTTAGAAAGCTATTTCTTAATTTAGTATATAGAAATTTGGTTCAGAATTGTATTAGTATTAAAACATCTTTTTATATTACTACTGCTAACTTGTAGTATAAGTTTGTTGAGTACTAAATATTGAGCAGTTGTAGGTTAGTTAGTATATTATTGTTTGTATTTGCAGATAGATGAAGCATATATTTTGTGTATTTTGTTAGAAAACTTAATAATTGTTTTAGTTTAATTTGAGAATAAGAGCAGATTTAAAGTAGATATTTTAATGATAATAATAGATAGTATAAAAAAGTTAAGATATTTGTATAAAAAGAAGCTTTTTGTATTAAATAGTGTGAATATATTGAGAAATTTTACTAAAAATATTTTTTAATGTAGGTTTGGTTAAACCTTTTCTAACTAAAAAGATTTCTAGATATCTGATTATTTCATTTGGTTTATAAAATATTATTGGTTGATTTTTAAAAACTATAAATATTATTTCTGAATTGGTATTAAATAGTATTATTTGTTAAATGTGATATAAATTAGATCAGATTTAAATGGATTAACTTGAATATTATTAAGTTGATAAAGTTCTGAAATATCATTTAAAATATTTTGAAAATTATTTTTAGATTTACAGTGCCAAACTGTATCATTCATAAAAGTAAGAGGTAGTATTGTTGTATGAGTTTGTGAATTGTAAAGACTATTTCTAAAGGAGATTGTAATAAAATTTTGAGAAATTTGAAGCTATATTTTGAATTTATATAGATAAAAATAGGATTATAGTATTTTTTAAAGTAGTAGAGAATAGGTTTCTTTTTGTTTTATGTCTAAGTATAATGTAATTGGGTCAGTAAGACCATAAGCAATAATTGCTTTAGCTTTTCTGTCTTGGTAAAAAAATTCAATAAAGTTTAGACTAGGTTAGAAAATATCAATATGTTTACAAGCATCTAATAACTATTTAATATTTATTTTGTCAAAGGCTTTAGACATATTTTAAAAAAGTATTTAAGCCTTTTTGTTTTTAGTTTTGTAATATTCAATTGTGTTAAGTAATATTTGTATAAAGATGTAAGTTGAGCTGTTTTTAGTTGCTGTGAAGTTAAGATTACTTAATAGTTAATGTTTAGTAATAATTTGGTCAAGACAAGTTGTAAAAATTTTTATAAGATTTTTTTTATTGGTTTAATAAAAATATTAGTATAACTTGGTCTAAAATAAAATCCTAAAAGGATTTTTTAGAGATTAAAAAGATGTTAGATGTTTTTCATATTTTTGATACTTGTTGTAATAATAGGTATTTGGTTAGAAAAAGTTGAATAATATTTTGGGCTTTTGGATTTAAATATTTTAAATGTATAATTTGTTTTTGATAGATTTGCTGCTTTTTGATTTGGGAGAACATATATAATTTTGTTTCATTTTTCTATAGAAATTTTTGAGAATAGATTAACAAAATAAGATTTATTTTCTGATTGAAGTTTGTAAAGTTCATAGAATTTTGTATTTTCTTTAATTGGTGTATAAGGTAGTTTCTTGAAGTAGTCTTGAAAATAGAATTGTAGAACTTGCTTAATTTTAGATAATTGAGTAGTAAGTATGTTGTTAAATAAGAGTTAAGTTAAGTTAATGTTATTATTATGTTTTTTAAGACATTATAGAAAATATTTTAGAATTTTGATAGAAGTTGTTATTTTTTTTCTAGTTTTTTTGAATTTCTTTTAAAGTGTTTTTTTATTTTTTTTTAAAAAAAATTTGTGTTTTAAGAGTTTTGCTTTTAGTGTTATAAGAATTAAAAAAAGTAGTAGAGTTTGAATTGTAATTAGTTAATATTGGACATGAGAATAATAAAATAGTATTATTTGAATATTTGTTAATATATAAATTGTAGGTTTGTATAAAGTTAGATTTGTTAAGAATTGTTTTAAGTAAGATAACTTGTTTAAGTTATTTGTATAATAGTGTAAGTATTGGCACTAGTTGTTCATTTTGATATAGGTTTATTTTGATTTTTTTAAATAAAATATGCTTTTGAGCTGCTTTAGTTAGGATTTTGTTGATTTAGCTTTATATAATGTTAAGTTTAGAGTTATTAATAATATTTGTAATATATATAAAATGTTTTTGTAAGTTTTGTTCAGTATAGTTTTGGTAGTTTTTAATTTGTATATTTTTAGTTAGTTTTCATTAATATAATTCTTGTTTGTAAAAAATGTATATTAATTTTGGGTAGATTGATTGTGAATTTAAGTAAAACTATTAAGTAATCTAATGAGATAAATAGGTTAGGCAAAATATCAGCATAATCTAAAAGTGTAATATAAATGTTTGTTCATATTTGATCAATTTAACTATGACTGTTATTATGTATATAGAGGAAGATAAAAGTTGAAGAGTAGAAAAGCCTATAGGTGTCATAAAATTGAAGAGATTTTAGAAGTTTTAAAAGAAAGTGTTCAGATATATTAAAATTTTTTTAAGATATTATATCTAGTTTAGAATTGGAAACATTATTCAAATCTCCTATTAAGATGATTTTATAGTTAGTTTTGTTAAGAATAAAAGTAAGATAAAAGAAAATATCTTTTCAAAGTTGTTTTTTTTCTTGAATTAAAAAATAAATTTAAATTAGTTTAACATAAAGATTTTTAAGAAAGATGTTGATTTCTATAAAGAAGTTTTTAAAGTTTAGATTTTTTCAATATGTTTAATAAGTGATTTGTAGATTAAAATTTTTACACCACTTTGGTAAACATTACTTGGTATCTAGAAGCTTTTATAATTTATAAGTTTTTGTAAAAATATTAAAAATTTTGTTTTTTAATAAATAAGTATGTTTTTAATATTCCAAAGATATCTATTTGATTTTCTAAAATATAGTCAATTAAACTTAGTTGTTTGTAATTGTCTAGAAAACTATTGACATTAAATAAATATATTTTAATTAATTTTATATTGTTTGAAACTTTAAGTTTATTTGTGTTTGTTAGGTTAATTTTAGCTAAAAAGAAGATATATCCAGATTTGATTATTAACAGAGTAGTTAAAGATGATATTATGATAATTAGATTTGATGATTAATTAGACTTAGTAAAAGAGACAGAGTTTATATTAGATATTTTTTAGTTTAAGATAGTTAATAAATATAGGTTATCATATGTTTTATAGAGGAAAGGGTCTAATATAATATAATTTGGTATTATTGAATCTATAGTATTTAGGTAAATAAGTGTTTTTGTTTTTTTAGTTTTATAGATATTTTAATTAGATTGAAAAAGAAATTGTGATGTAGATGTTGAATAAATTGATAAGTGTAACAGGTTTCAGTATTTGAGGTAATTTATAATATTTTAAAAATTTTTTGTAATATTTATCAATCTTTGTAGAAGTTAAGACATTAGAAGTAGAGATAGTATTTGTAATGTCTTATACAGAATTACTTACCATTTTAAGCTTGGCTTGCACAGCTGTAAAGAATATTATAGCCTGTTCTGTACATTGGGTCTAGCTATCATATTTCTGGTTCTTCACTACAATAGGCTTTAGTGCCTATCTACTGTTATTATTCTTCTCTAAGAATGGTCTACTAAAAGTGAAGAATATTATAATCTTAGAAATGGCAGTTGCTTTAATATTATTAGTAAAAGAACTTATTGAAAAGGAGTTTTTTTTTGTAGATTAGAGTTTTTGGAAGATTCTTTTTGAAAGATAAAGTTATTAGAATCAATATTCTTAAAAGTAGATATAGTTGAGTTTTTTTCTTCTTTTTTTTTAGAATTATTTGGTTTTTGTATAAAAAGCATATGGGATCTTTGCTAGCAAAATTTTTTTCTAAAAATAGATTTACTATGATTTTCTTAATAAAAATCATGTGTAACAATGGCTCGTAAGGTCATTTTGCTAACAAAGATTCTATATTATTGTATTAAATAGGAATAAATTATGAAAATGTTTAATTTGGAAAATTTCAGCTTCTAGGTAGTATATTTTATCATAATTAGTTTTAATTTGTTTAAGAGATGTTTTAAATTTAAATTAAAATTTTATAGTAAGTGATTATACAAGCTAATATATATATGTTAATAGTAGAGGATATTATTTTTTCAAAAGCATTCTCTTTAGATAACTCTTAAATACTATTATTTTCTGCTGCTGTTTGTAAATATTTTTTTAAGTATTAATAGAAGTAGTATATAGTTTAAGTAATTTCACTGTTTACATTATTAAGTAATACAAAGTTATTTTTAATTAATATAAGTAATTTTTATATTTTAGTTATAGGTATTGGTTTTGAGAATGTTGTTGCTAATTATTGTTCAAGTTAAAATAACTTAGTTTCTAAAAGGATGATCCTATTATTTTGTATTAGATTCTAACACAGAATAAGATTTGAATAATTGAAAAAAATAGTGATTGAAAATACTTTCAAGACAATGTTCTGTATTTTCTGGCAATAAGTTGTTGTTATATTAATAAAAATAATAAAGTGCTGTTTTAAAAGTAGCTTTAGATCTTTCTTAAAGTGTAGATAAGGTATTTAAAAAAGAATAAGTTTCTGATAGAAGTTTTTTGCAGTCTTTAATAAGCCTTTAAGATATTAACATTTTGATATAATTGCTTGTTTTTTGTTGATTAATTTTTTCAAATTGAATTTTGTACTTTTCAAAGAATTTTTGGAACCAGGTTATATAAGTTTTGATATAGAGTTTAAGTAAAAGAATTTTAAAGTTATCTTCATATTTTTTTGCAGAAATGTTTAACATAACTTTAATATTGAATCTATTATTATTTAAATATTAAATAGAAGCTTATATATATTATAATCAATATCAAAATTTAAGGTAAAGTATAAGAGTTTGATGTCAAGTTTTTTATAATTTTTTGAAGTTAATAGTTTTGTAAGTATGATTTAGATATAGGTGTAGGCATGCCATATTAATAGCAACTTTTTTTTTGTTGTTTGCTAAGTATAATGAAATAAAGTAATATAATAAACTACAATATTAATAATCAAATTTATTAATTTATATTTATTGAAACAGTTTTGATCAACTTACAAACAATTACTTTAAAAGCATTATATTTTATCAATATTTATTTTATCAAAAAGTTTATTTTATAAACAATTAATTTATATTATTATTTATTTTATAAACAGTATATTTTACTAATAGCTCAATTCATAAATAAAGTAATTCCAATTATTGTTATTAGGTTATATTTGAAATTAGAGTTAAGATTATTACAATTTATTGTCTATAAAATGAATTTTCAGTAAAATATACTGTTTACAAAATAGAAATAAGTATTGCAAAATAATATAAATCCAAAAAACTCTTTTTGTAAATTATTAAAAAACAAAAAATAAACAAAAGTTGGTACTAAAATATTAAACATATTAACTAAACTATAAAAAAAATATTCAAAAAAAGAAAAAATAAACTCTCAGAATACTTAAAAACTTATCTAACATAGCCAAAAAACAAAGAATACTAACTACTAAACTACAAGACTTCAAACTTCACTTAACACTGACTCAGTACTGTTACCTTTACAGATGGATTCCTTAGGGCCTTAGTTTAGCTAAACATTCAAGTTATATTAGTTATATTTTAAACTTCTTAAAATAAAAAACTTAACAAAATGCAGAACTAGAAGCAAACTTCTCTCTTTTAAAAAAAATTAAAACTAACAACTTTAACTCTTCTGTTTTCTTTATATCTTATTTTTATTTAAAAATTTAACAAAAAATGTACAATTTAGTTTATTTCTTACAAAATTATAAATAAGTTACATATTACAGCTATCAAAACAAATACACCCAAATCAGTAAACATTTTTATGCCTCAAAACTTTCTTATCACATTATCCAATTTGTCATACTTGACACCTATATTCAATATTTTTATTTCAGAAAACAACCTATAGAACTATAAACTAATTACACTTACAGAAGCTCTACTATCTTAATTAACTTTAATGTTAACTACTTATATGAAAATATGAACATCATTTCTAATACTTTAATGATTATCAATCTATTATTACTAAATTATACAGCAAAGCAATAATATCTAACTTACTAAAATCAAGAAACAACACAACTTTTGACTAATGTAATACTGTAACTAAAGCTCTTGTCTTAAGACAAGTACTTAACTTTGTTCTTTAAACTTGAAACAATGATAAAATGATGGAAGCTCTTAATAACAAACAACAACTTCTAGAATTCTCTACTTACAAAATTCAAACTAACTCTCAAATCATAACATTCCATATGCTATTAACTAAAAATTCAATTATTTAAATACAGCATTTTTTTGCTCTTTTATAAGAACAAAAGACATAGCTTCCTAATACTAAAAGGAATTCAACTTACTATATCAAATCACTCTTGAAAAATATAAAAAATTACATAATGTTATTTTGATTAACAAATTCAACAGAGACCAAATCTACAAAAAACTCAAAATCAAACTTGTTTTAGATTATATTAGAAACTTAAATTTTCTTACAACCAGTTCTCATGAATATACAAGACACATATTCTACTGTCTCAACCTTGTACAAATCTCTTATACACTTATTTTTAAAAAAACATGCAATTTTTTTAATAAAATATACTCTCAACTTTTTATTTTATTACCAACTTCTCTAGATCTAATTGACCAAAACATAAAAAAAATACTTTCCTTTCTACTTTCAATTAAGGATTAAAAATATACTTAAGTAACAGTACTAGCACTTTACAAAATTTACTTTTTTAATCAACTTAATAACAACTACTTTGCTAATTCTATCATTCCTCTATCTGACAACCCAACTAACCTAAATGCAAAAACACATACAATGTTTTTAATAACAAGTTGATCTGAACTACCTTATTTAGCATAATACAGATAAAAACTACACAAATATTATGATTTTGATTATACCATTTAACTACTTTAATTTATTACCTACTTGGAAACCCTTAACATCAATGCCTCAAAATCTTAACTTAGCTGTAAGATACTTTTTTTTTTGCAATCCTAAAGATACAACTGATTTCAAACATTGTGTAAACATTTTTCAAGAGCATTATAGTTTTTACAAAATTCTAAATGATTACTTTATTCAAAAAAAAACAATTTTCAAAAAACCAAATCAAATTAAGACCTCAATTATTTATAATTTTCTTATAACTGATTATCACCTAGCAAAAGAATTCTTAGCAAAAATATAAGATATATATAAATTCAACATCTTATTACCACTACAGTATATAACAGTTAATCCTATAAACAAACCTCAACTACCTACAAACTTCAATTTGATTATGAAGCTCAATCTAACACTTTCTATTACAAGTCTTAAAATCCTAATAAAAACTGCTAAACAACTTTATATCTACTACTTCTTTTACTAATTATCTGCAGAATAGATCTTAAATAAAAATACAACAAAAAAAGAAAATACTAATCAAATCTTTCTTTAAGTCTATCTGAAATTCAAATATGTCTAAGAAAACTAGATCAATCTTAAACTATTTAACTACCAATAACAACATATAAACAAATAGCAAACAACATCTTCTAACTTCATAACTACTTTTCCTTCTAAGGTTTACCTTCACAACTTTTTAAACTTTTTAACTTATTTGATCCTTATTGAAATATCTTTGATAACTACTCTTTTCAACTATAAGCATTATATAATTAAGATCTAATTCTTTATCTTCTCAAGCAGACAACAACAACTTAACTAAGATACTAGATATCTTTATAAACAACTTTACTATAAATATTAAGAACCATCTTAATATTGCTACTCATAATACATAAGGACTCAATAATCTACTAAAATTTTAAATTTGGCTTGAATTTTGTGCTAAAAATAATTATTACATAGTTGCTATTATAGAAACTAAACTAAAAAACTCTTTATTTGCAGAACTCTCTAATCTACTATATAAAATTTATACATCAAACTTTATACCTAAAGACAACTCACAATGTAAAGCCAGCATAAGTACTGCAATTATGCTTTATAACTTACTTCAACCTTATATATTCAACATACAAACCATTCTAGACACTGCAATATGTATTGTTTTCACCTTTATGCCAAAAACAAACTTTATACAATTTCTTTATACTTATCTTCAAACTATCTAAAACTGTTTAAATCTATATAAAACATAATCATAAATTAGTTAACTCAAGCAAAAAGCATTAATTAGTATATAATTACAATAGGAGATTTTAATGACAATTCCAATTAACACAAATGATTAACAAATCTATTTTCTTTGCTTCAATTCTTATTATTCATAAGTTTATTAGAATTTTATACTATAACTAAACCTATATAGCAAAGAGGCTCAAATTAAAGCCAAATTGATAACATATAGATTAATTCTGAAATTCTTCTAAATTTTATCTTACTTTTAATTACCAATTTACTTGATATTACAAATAGCAATCATAAAATAATTACTATCACTTGGAAAGCAAACTTTTAACTAAAAATATCTAGATTCAAAAAAAAGAAATGAAAGATATATCTTTATTACCAAATAACAACAGACATATAGAAAGACTTTGTCAGCTAGAAACTAAAATTAAGTTGATAAACCTAATTCATAATATTATAACACTACAATAGCTAAACAATCTTTGGTATAAATGATCAAACTCAATTAAGAAAGTTGCAAATTAAACTATACTAAAAACCTATACCATGTCTAAAAAACACCAAGTCTACTTTCTTAAAGCAACTTGGCACTCAAACTAACAAACAAATATCTTTCTATCTTAAAAAACAACAAACCTTCAATTTCAAGTTCTTTTACAATACAAAGTCTTAATAATTTATTCTAACAAATATTATCATACTTAGAACAATCCATTTTCCCATATTAATCTTAGAACTTAATATTAAACTTTACTAACTTTTAGCAAACTTTAAAGCAGCTTAAAAAAGCCCTATAGAAAGCTCATAGTTTAGAAATCCAAAATGTACAAAAAGAAAAGATAAATTTCTATATACAACAAAGATATAATGATATAGAATTAAACACATTATGCATAATAAATAGTATTCTTAAATATAACCAAGATCAAGTTTCTTTTAACAAGATTATAACACTAAACAGAATAATTAATAACCTAGAAGAAATAAAACAAGTAACAAAAGAGCACTTTAACAACTAGACTAAATACAACCCATCAAACTCTAAATTTAAACAAGGATAGACTTAGTTTTTTTAACCTTTACTATATGTCAACTCTAATATATACAATAACTTGTCTTAACCAATAACAATTTCTGAATTAACAGAGACCATAATTTTATTACTATACACAAAGTCATTGATTCTTTAGGAATATTTAACAAAATGATTTAATACTTACTGACAGTAGCAAAACAAATTTTTCTTCAGATCTTTAATGCATGTTTGATAATTGAAAAAACATCAAGTAGCTAAAAACATACAAATATATGGGCTATTTCAAAAAAACAACATTATAACAATAATCTCTTATATACTTGACTAATTATATTAATTGAACATACTCAAAAAATCTTTACTAAAATAATTACTAGTAATTAAATAAGATTCTTACTTAATATTCAATTCTAAATCCAAATAACAATGTTGTACTCTTATTCACATCTACTCTTCAATTTAACTAAACTATTTTTTATATAATAAAACATGCTAATATAACAAAAAAAAATACTAGATCTTAGCACAATATATGTCCAAAGCTTATAACACAGTACACATCCCTTTACTAATTAAAACACTTCAACAAATTCATATTCCTATCTTAATTATAAACTTGTTAAACCATCTTCTTAACAATAAACAAAATTCTGTTATTACAAGTATTGGACTAATATAACCTTATACTATACAAGATGGAATCAATCAGAAAAAGACTTTTTCTCTAATCCTATAGAAGATCTACTATAATCCACTCATCAATCATATTGATACAACATATTTGAGATATTAACTTAATACCTATATATATTTTTTTATTATATCAATACATACTTCTATAGTAGCATATATAGATAATACAATATGAATAGCCAAAGATAAATAAGAGCTATAAAATATATTAAAAACAGTTAACTTCTTTCTTTCTTATGCCAACATCAAAGTTAACCTTCACAAATAAATACTAATAACTAATAATTCAGATCTTAATGCTAATATAATATTCTAAGAAAAGAATATAACAAACATTCAACAAAAAGCAATATTTATACATCTGGACATATGGCTTATCCAAGATCTATTTCTTCAATTTACAAAAAAAATTCTTATTAAAGATATTACTTCTAATTTAAACAAAATTAAATTCACTAAAATAACTGACAAACAGGCTATTTATATTATTAATAATGTGATTCGTACACATGCAGCATATTAGGTACAAAGCACTTACTTATTAAAATGCTCTTGTAACTCTATTACAAATTTATATACAAATATTGTTAAACAGAAAGCTTGACTAGCTCAGTCTATTTCTAACTTTACATTATATCTTCCTAATATATATGCTCTAAATACACTTTACAATGTTTAACAACAATAGCAAATTCGAACATTCAATTGAAATATTAATTCTTTTGACTTTGACACTTATAGTTGTAAAATTTAATTACAACAAATTCAAAATGCAGCCAATTTAAACAAATCAATTTTATTAGAACAACCTATACTAATTACAAATAAAGTTAAAACAAACATAGCTCAGATGATACTTACACTTCACTTACTAAATATTTAGCTGAAATGCATAGCCAACCTATGGCCTATTCTTAAACAAACAAAAGACATATCTATTAACCAAATCCTTTATTCAATAAAGCAACTATACTCAATTAAAGAAAAATTAAATAACTACAATATAATCTATATTGAACAATTTCTTGACTATCAAACTACAAAATTCTAAATTGAATATTATTTTATTATAATATATAAAAAATACTAAGAAAAAAACACCAAATTGGTTCAAAGCAATTACAAACAATATAATTTTATCAACAAACACATCTGCAACACTAAACTATCTTAACCTATACATCTTCATAAAAATTAACACTATTACTTCATAATGGATAATTACAAAATTACAACAATTTGAAAAATTAACAAGCATTATTAATAATTAGGCTAAAATTAAACATTATAATACTCATTTACTAAATGCTTATCAACTAATTTTATGTCTTGAATGTCAAATCAAAAACCCAAAATTTAAAACAACCTATTGTTATTTTACTAATCTCTTACACCTAATCTTCAAAATTTAAGTTGATTGTTATAAATAAATTCATGCAGATATTAATTGTTTATACTCTTATTGAGCAACTATACAATCTAAACAAAATTACAAACTTTTGCTACCAACTTCATAATATTAAACTATCTATTAATTCTTTCAGACCTTTGAAAATAACTAAAAAGAAATATAAAAAATATATATAACAAGTTCATTTCCAAAAGAACTAAACTTTAAACTTACAACTATTTATAAGAAAACAAATAGATACAACACTTCTTATACTTAACTATCACTTCAGCATAATGATCATACATGGCACTGCACTAACCAAACCTTTTTTTCATCAGATTATGCAATGTTTATAATACTCACAATAATTTTTATAGTAATAACAAAAGAAATAAAAATTCAAATATTAACTGACAAAAACAATATTTTTACCAAAATCTTAACAATGCTTACAATGTTATTTAATTACAAACACCAACTAAGAAAAACTTCTTTCAATAATATTATCATCTTTCTTAATACCATAATCAATGCTAAAAATCTAAAAATTAAAATTAATCTAACAGAAAAAAAAATAAATATAAAAGATGCCTTCTACCAATTTTATACTAATTTGCTACCAATATAGTACTAAACACTACTTTTACCCTTTTTATAATAAATACACCAACTATATATATAATTTATTAAATACCCAAATCTCTACAACAAGCAGAAGCAATCATTATATGAAATAATTAGAAGTGCATCAAACATATTACTGACAACCTTCCTAATATTAACTAGAAACTTATATTTGAATATCTTAATTTTAAAAACAAACCTCTTAGCCAAAATACCAATCTGACAAAATCTACTTTAAAAACTTTCAAAATCAAAATTCTAACCTCAGAACTACTAATACATCTCAATTTTCATAAAAGAAACCCAAAAACCTATATTATTCCTTATTGTGCAAAGTGTTCTAACATATTAAAAGACATAATTTATATGCTTATCTGTCTATATAACCAAATAAAAATAAAAGAAATAATAAAAAAAGCAATAACAAAAACTTGTGAAAACAATAAAATTGAAACAACTATATTAACAAACTTAGTTTAAGAAATTCAAAACATTTATATAGACTAACAAATTCTAATTGGAATTATAACAAATAACTTACTCAAACTTAGGTTACTAAAAAAGAACTTATTATCAAATATTTAGCACTGAATTACAAAAAAGATATATAAACATATATGAAAACTAAGTAAAATATATGTTCAACAATGTATTTTATCATTAACAACTATTACTAATATTAACCTAGATCATATATCACTAACATTAATAGATAGACAATATACTTTATAGCTCAATAGATTTATACATTTAAATCAAACATTCTCTCTTACTAAACCCATAAACTAAAGGTCTCTTAACTATTCTAGCTAAGAATAGGTTAAAGATAAATTAGTTCTAACCTCTACTCCTTTAGTTTAATGTATCAATTTGTACTAGTTGTACTTAATTATATATTACTAAAATAAAGAACTAGAGAAAAGACCTCTTTTTAAATAATAATAATAATAATAAAATAAATTTAGTTAAAATAATATAACAAGTATATATAAAAAAAAACATTTTTATTTATTAGATATTTTTATTAGTATATTATAGTATATCAGGTTTGTGCTATTTAAAATATTTATAAATTTATCTAATTATTATTTAATTGTAATTTATATAATACTTATAAAGCATTAATTTATGCAGTATTAACTAGATAATATAAAGAATTTATTTACAAATTGCATTAATTTTATATTTATAAATATTAATATTTTTTGAAATAAATATTTATAGAGCTTTGTTTTAATAACTAAAATACAAATAAGTTGTGTTTCTTTTAAAATTAACTTATATTGACCTTTTTTGAATCAAAGTAATACTGAACTAAAAGCATTATTTTAATGTTGATATCTATTTTGTTCTAATTATACCTACTAGAAATAAATTTGCTTTTGTTGAATTAATGGATTAAGGCTACTATAGATAAGCTGTAAGTAAATTTTTCATAGTAATAAGTCAATATTTTTTATAATAAATTCTTTTACATCTTAAGATATAGCTATATTTTTAATTATACATATACTAACTTATAATTTAAAATTAATTTTACTTTATTGATTAATTAATTAATAATAACTTTTATGATACTATTACAATCAAAATGATTCATTGATGATATATTATAATGTTTTAAAGAATTTTCATGTTTTTTTTTGTTTTTTTTTGCTAAAATTTTTAATTATAAACAAAATACTAATATTTTAATATATATTTTTCTAAGTATAAGTAATAATAATTTTTAAAATATATTAATTAGTATAAAATTAAACAATAAAGTTACTAAATTCACTATCAGTCAATATTCTTATATCTACAAAAACAATATATGATATTCTTCTATCTAATATTTTTTATTCTTTAATTAACAGTTTTTGAAATAATAAAATACTCTTTATTAAACAGCTTACAATAGCTGATAATTTATATATTCAATTATAAAACAATATATATATATACTAAGAAATCCACTTATAGATCTACTTTATCTTAGTTTCCAAACTTTTCAACCTTATTCAAAACAATACAATTTCTTAAACATAACTACATCTTAACTTACTAAATATTAATATTTTTATTTTTTTTATTTTTTTTTGTTATGCCAAAGTAAAAACTTTATTAATTAATAAAAGAGTTATATTAAAGATTTCTAAACTACATTTGTGCTACTTATTTTAAGACACCCAATGTGACATTACACCTTTATTTCTATATAACATTATTATTAATTGTTTTAAATTAATTTTAAGTATAGAAAGGTTAGAGAAAATCTAAGATGATAGTCTTGGCATTTAGTAAATACAGTTAGTAAGTGAATATTCTAAAAATAACTAGTTTTTAATAAATATAGTAGAATAAATAATAGATGTATTGGAAGTATTAGATATTAATTAAAAAGTAAAAACTAAAGAATAATTTTTTGAATATTTGGATTTGTTAGTTATATTGTAAGCTTTTTCTTATTATTGTTAAAGAATGTTATATAATAGTTATATTTGTTGATAGAACCAATTAAGAGAAGCATTTGATAAAGTTGTAAAAAAAGATAATGTTGTTTTATGAAGAATTATTTTAATATTATTGTATAAAAGAATATAAAATAGAAGCCTTAAATAAAATTTAAAAAATAAAGATGTAGTGGTATATTAGGATAGTGAAGTAATGTAGTATAAATAGTATTTGTAATTTTAGCAAAGATATTTAATTTTTAAGCAGTATTTGCAATTAAGTTATAAAGAATTTGTTAAAGATTGCATTTTTGTTTAAAGCAAGTTAGTAGATGAGGTATATCTTCAATTAATTGACAATAGATACAATTTGGAGTAATGTATAATAAAAGATATCATATATTAAAATTTTGCATAGTTGGTAAGTTGTTATTGATAATTTTTAGTCAAAATAAATAAAAATTTTAATCATTGTTAAGTAAATTAATAATATTAAGATTGGTAGACTATTTGATGAAAAGTAGATTTTAAAAATATTTAAGTTGTGACCAAATAAGAAATAATTAAATAGTTATAGTATTTTAAAAAAAAGAGTAAGTTTTAGTAAAAATTATATAATTATACTATGTAAAATAGGGTGAAAGTATTGTTTTAAAGTTGGATGTAATTTGGTATTTAGTAGTATCTTGTTTGGTTAGGAGATTAGCTTGATTGTAAAAAGAGTTATTAAAATAAGATTTAATTTTGTAAAAGAAAATATTAAGAGACTTTGTTTTAATAAGATGATGAATAATGAATAGAATATTACAGTTTTTTATATAAAAAAATTTATATAATAATAAAAATAGTTGAGTATTTTTAAGTGCAAAAAGATTGTTCAGATATATATTATTTTGTGAATTTATTGGCAAAATAAGAAGAAGATATATTATTGCTTCAAGTTTTGCTCAGGTAAAGTCAGAATATGAAGAAATAGAATAGTTAAATTTGATTTGAATATTGTGATTAGAAATCCATCTAATTTCAATTTTAGAATATAATGTTAAGCATTAATGTTTGAGGCATCTATATAGAAATAAGTATTGTTTGGAAAATTTTTTGCTAATAAAAATAATTTGATAAGTTAATTATGATAGTTAGAAGATAACATATATTTTTGTATTATTTGAATTTCTGTTTTAGAAATATATATAATTAGAGTTTAAGTTGATACAAATAATAAAGAAGTTTGTTATAGTATAATGATAAGTGTATGGATTTTATGTTTATTAAAATAAAGAGAATAAATATTATCTTTTTTTAATGATTTAATATTTGAAATATTAATAAAGATTTAAGATATTAGTATAGATGAGTTAGTAGAAATATTAATATCTTTATTAACTTTTTTGATACAATTATTTTTTATTACCTATTATCACTAAATAAATGATCTCTTGTTCTTAATGACCTACAAATTTTCTTTACTAAAAATTCACTTAACTTTTTCTTTTTTTATAATGTTTTTTCTGAGTTAATATCCCTAATTTTTCTCATATTAAATCATTAAAAAAAATAGCAACTTTTACTCTATATTAATAATTATAAAATCAATATACTTATTAATATTTAACAACAAGCAATTTCAACCTTTATACTGTCTTAAATACTAATTATTTATATTTTTGACATAAAAATTCAAAAAAACATATTTTCTTCTTACTACTAAAACCAATTTACTAATTTATTTCTATTAACTAAAAACCTTTCAAATAATACTATTTTTATATAGATGATTTAATTATTAATGCACAAACATCATATTCAAAAATCAGTATTAGATGAATCTCTGAACATAATACTCAAATCAAATTTAACTGTATAATTTTTTTATATTCTGACTTTATTTGAGCTAAACTTGAAGTAATTGTTTACTTTCTATTTATTCTACTAATAAACTTACAAAGCAATATATATCTTGACAATCTATCAGCTCTAAAAAACATTTATTGTAAAATGCAGTGCAAGGTACCCGGGTATTTTACATTTCACGTGATCAAAATTTGATTTATACCCTCTGGATATATTGTATGGCAGTAGGTATATTATATTGGGGGTCTTATATAAAGGGGGTATATTAAATAGAAGACATTCATCTGATTGGCTAAGTTTTATAGATCTACCCGTGATTTCCTATGATAATTAGCCAATCAGATTGCATAATTTAATCGAACGAATTTATAATATTCATTATTAAATATATTTAATTGCATCATCAAGTAGAAATCATATTTTAACTATTACTGCCTTTGTTAGAGACGCACCTACCTTTAAAAATATAAATTTAAACAGGTGGAAATGTATCCAATCCAAAGTGAATCCCACACACGGTGTGATCAATAAAACTAAAATAAATAATTTTAGTTTTAATTGATTACACCGTGTGTGAGATTCACTTTGGATCAGG
>CAJVQA010001247.1:0-26615 GCA_910591915.1 Cetraspora pellucida | reverse complement strand
GGGATAGCGAATATTAAGATTTTGCATAGTTGGTAAGTTGTTATTAATAATTTTTAGTCAAAATGAATAGAATTTTTGATTATTAAGTGAATTAATAATATTGAGGTTGGTAAACCATTTAATAGAAAGTGGGTTTTGAAAGTATTTAAGTGTGACCAAGTAAGAAGTGATTAAATAGTTATAGTATTTTGGAGAAAGGAGTGAGTTTTAGTCAGAATTATATAATTATGCCATTTAAAATAAGGAGGAAGTTAGAAAAGTTACATGTGTAGCCAATTGTACGCTCTCCTGTAGTGGTTTATTGAATCACAATACCGATAAGTGATTAATAAAAGTCAAAAGACCAAAGAGGTTACCTTAAAAAAAAAAAATAAAAAAAAATAAAATCTGTGAGCAGACTATTTAAATAAATAATCAAAAACTATATATATGACTAGTTGTATATTTATCTTGTATAAATTATATAATCATATTAAATTATAATAAAAACAGTAATCATTGATAACTAATGGTTTTAATGAAATAAAAAATTAATAAATATATAGTATAACAAAATGACTACAGTTTACTTCAATTAGTAACAATAATTAGAATACTATAAATCTAATAATAAAATAAAAAAATATAGATATATTACATTAGCTAACTATAGTAAAAAAAAATATAAGGTATGGTGATCTAGTAAAGTGGTCAGGTTGTTAACCCTCCAAGTGATAGGTTGGATATTCAAATCCCATCGATGGTAAAATTTGGATAATTACCTATGTAATATTCATATTATGGCAACTGTTTGGTTAGAATACCTGTAATAGCAGTTGCATCAGCATAACTGGCAGGTCATGGGGCATCTGTGTAAGTATGGCATTACATAGAAGAATGCAATCTGACAATTGGGTAGTGCAAACACTAGATAAATTCTTGTAGCTGTGTAAATTCGTTGAAATTAGGTAACAAGAAGTCCATTTGGAAAGATCAAAGTAGAGAAGTAGCCAGATCTTCGACAGCCCTACTATAAAGGCTAGCCTTATGAAATGGATATCAAGGTCAAAGCAGCCAGATAGGCAAAAACCTCTAGGTGGGAGGTACCACCAACTAGGCTGCCAAATTGAACTAGAGAAAAAGGATATTGGGCTAACCTAATATATCAATAAACTGATCGTAAGTTCTACCAGGCTATCTGGATTGAGAGTTTGATAAACCAGCAGGAGTATACTAAAATATTTCAGATATGCTGTGAAGTAAATGCTAGGATTTGTGTAAACTCTACAAGAGCATAGTGGTTTAATGATCAGCTCTGACTGCAAATGTTGGTTCTGCCATAACGATACCTAGGTTAGCTGTAAAAATGGGTACAGAAGGCTCTGAAGGGTTTACCTCGAGAATAAATTAGTTCTAAGGTTGAGATGATAATCTGAGCATCTGGAATAACCCAATGATGTTAACACAGGTTACAGGTTCAGAGGGTTTAAAATAGAACACCCAAGCAGGGGTGTTAGATACAGCAATTGGTGGGGAACCTTTAGATGAACTCCTTAAATAGGTAATATAGAAAAGTTACATGTGTAACCAATTGTACACTCTTCTGTAGTGGTTTATTGAACCACAATACCGATAAGTGATTAATAAAAGTCAAAAGACCAAAGAGATCATCTTAAAAAAAAAAAAAAAAAAAAAAAAAATATATATATATATATAATACTATAATAAAATATAAAAATTGTAATAATAACATAAAGTTAAAAAAATAAATTTACAAATTAGTATTATAAAAAAAAATAAAAATAAATAAACAAAATAATATATTTATAATTCAGATTTATAAATAAATATAAATTAGAAAAATATTTTTACAATTTTACTAACTAATAAATTATAACCAATTTTGAACTTACAAATTAGAATTATAAATATATGTTAGTCTAAATGTTTTTCTTAAAAAGTAATACAAAATTAAACTTAGTAAAACAAATATAAAAAAATAATATAAGATTAAAAGGTTTAAATAAAAATTTTAAACAAACAGATTTTAAATATAACAACTAATATAAAACCTTTAGACAAATTACTTAAATTAAATAATACAAAATTGTGTATATAATTAATTATATTTTTATAATATGTATTATGATTCTAACTATAAATACCATAAAAATTAATAACATTTTGCAAAAAAAATCAGGTTATATTTATTGACTAAATATTTTTTTTAAAATTTTAAATAATATGGATAACATGAAAAAGTCAAAGTTGAATAACTTGTTTAGGTTTAGTAACTAGAAATAAGTAATGCATGAAAAAACCAAACAAAGTTGGGTTAACAAAAAAAAACAAAACCTATTTTACTTAAAAAAAACCTGGTTCTTTTAAATACTACTAATGATTACTAATTGAAATTACTGTATCATTACGTCACTAAACTCATATGAAATCATACAAAATCAATCAAATCGATAAATCATTAAATCAATAAATCGATAAATCGATAAAATGCTGCTCCGATGCTATCGTATCGGGCAGCTAATAATGCCCCAAAATAGCGTCCATGCGCGTTTCTAAATAATGACTTGCGCGTCTCGAAACAACGTCCATGCGCGTCTCTAAATAATACCTCGTGCGTCTTGAAATTGAAATAACGTTCATGCATGTCTCAAAATAACGTTCATGCGCGTCTCAATATAACGTCCGTGTGCGTCTCGGAATAAAGTCTATGTGCGCCTCGCAATGACACCCATGTACGTTTCGAAATAACGTCCATGCATGTCTCGAAATAACGCGTATTTTATAATAATTCTGCTAATCTGTTTTACAATTAAATAACCTTAACAATTATCACGTGCAGATGATTTTTTATTAATGTCATTCTAATACAACAAAAAAAGTAAGTGCATTATCGCTAGAGATGTACTTCGCGCGAGGTAAAACTAGCATACATTCCAGACTAATTTTTGAGTTCAAAGAATTATAGATTTTTTTTTCTTTATTCCTTTTTTTCATAGTTGAAAATCATTAATCACTAGGATTTCTATGTTAAAAATTTACTTTGCGCGAGATATGAGTTCATACGATATAATTTGCTCGAAGATGATATCAATATCTACACTTTTAATTATCGCCGTGGAACTTTTAAAACTTTATTAGTGTCAATTAAAAAGATTGACACGCTGATACCATGGGTTATTATAACTCATGGAATATATTCTTTTTTATCCGCATAAAATTTAAACACTGGTTTACCCACCCATTTATAAAATTATTAACTCGAATTACTTCAAATGACTCAAGTAACCCAAACGAGCCGGTTAACCCGGTAATTTATGATAAGAAATTCATAATTCATAATTAAGGTCAGATAAATATTCAACAAAGTTGTAAAAAATGAAATCAAGTGGGTAAAATATTTCATGAAGTTTGCTTTTAAACAATAAAAGTTCTTTATACAAATTTTCTAAATTAATGTGAATAAATCAAGTATATGTAAATATATAGTAAACATTTATGAACTTTGGTTTATTTAAATACTTTGAATATTTTATACTTACACACTAAATAATCGTTAATATGAACTTGAATAGTTTAAATGATATAGTTAATAATAATTATATAGTTTTATTATATAGTTTTAATTTTGAATCTTGAAATACATAGATGAATAAATTTCTTTATACTCACGTATATACTAATAATTTATTGCAAATAAAATGAATTAAATATATTTATAAACCTAAATAGTTTATTTAAATATATATACTTGATCAATAATGTTCTTTACTACGATTAAATAGTATTTTTGAATTAATAATATTTTCTTTTTTTTTGTACGTACTCCGATTAATTTAGATAAATATATTCTAATTATATATATATCGCTTATTTTTAAGTTAATAAAATTAAAACTATATATAAAATATATGTATATATATAGTTATATATATCGATATCAAAATATAATAAAATATTAACCCGCGTTGGGATTTGCACTTTCATATAACATAATACGTATGTACGTATTCCTAGGTAAAGGATTCTGAAAAAGCAAGTGAAATGATTAAAAAGTCAAAGATTATTATATTAATCTACGTTTGCGATTTTAGCAGTATCGCGTAATCATCTGATAGTAATAAATCTGAGGGATGAACCTGAGATTTCTGAATAATTAATCGGTTAATTTGGATAACAATAGTTATGACCAAGTTGATAAATCTTACACTGGTTACCCGGATGATTCTTACAATCTCTACACTGTGAGAATACTAAAAACTGATATTAGATTTGTCAATGCTAATGACATAGACCTCTTGTTCACACAATAAACATGTTAGGATGAAGATTAAAATTTGATCTATATACATATTATGTCTTTGAAGAATAGTGATCTTGTGTTTTGGAAATAACAGATGATGTAAAACTTTGATCATTTTTTAATATCAATAACACTTTATACGTAGTAATTCTAATTTATTGTTAATTTAGAATGCTAGTTCAAGATGGTCAAACTAGTTAACAAAAGAATAATCAACGAACCTAACGACCTTTAATTATTATATAAAATTGGATGTCTCGAGATTAAAGATTGGAGATTAGAGTATCAAGAATTATCACTATGTATGAAAAAAATTTTTTTCACAGAAATTACATAAATTTGGATACATTAGTCATCATCTTTATGTTAACCTTTATATTAACCTTTATGTTAACCTTTATGTTAACCTTTATATTAAACTTTATGTTAACATAAATTGACGATAACAAAAAATTGAATACATAAACTGAAAGGATCAATAATGAAAAAACGTGGCATTGAGTAATACAACCAATGGGCTAATTATCTAATCAATTTCCAAGATTGAAATGATTTGATGATAGAAGCAATGAAATTTCAAAACAACTACATAAACATCATAGACGTACGTATAAACATTATGCAATAACGATAGTAATGATTACAAATCATGTAAACACAAATTGACCAGAATTAAAAGTTAAAATAAATAAATCGCATTCATGAAGAACCAAAAAGATAGAAAGCGTAACATTATTCTTTACTTTTTAGAACATTATTTAGAAATTAGACAACAAATTGAAAGAGTATCGAGCTCATCATTGATATTTTGTTTAGAACATAATAAAACTTGGAGATAAACATAATCATATGAAACATATATTAAGAATCGAAAAGGTTTGTTTAGACCACATGAACATTTTTTTATGATAATAGGAAATTCCTTACCCGTATCTAAGCCGCATCATGAGATATATGCATGAGATCGAAAAGAGAATTTAGAATGCTCGATATTGTTCGTTTAAGAGTGTCAATTTAAAAGGGTTGGTTAAAAGGCTTGTTTCTATCAACATATTGATATTTACATGCATATTGATATCTACATATTGATGTCAATGATTTTTTTTTTGTTACCGCATTAGTGTTAGTATTAAAAGGTCGCTATGACCAAAAACAATAATTCTTTTTATAGGAAAAAAATGAAGATTTGGTCAGCTGTATAAACTTTTTGGTCAAAGCCTCCGATGATCAGGTTAGAAGATCAGGTCAGAATGAATATCGATACGTATTAGATAGATCATTCGAATTTATATATAAATATATATAATTATATATAATTATATATAATTATATATAATTATATATAATAATTATAATTATAATTTATAATAATTATAGAATTTGTACTTTTTGTAATACGTAATTTATATGTATAATATGTATAAAAAAATTTTTATTTATTTTTTTATATATTTCATTTTATTCTATTAATTCATCGATACGTACTGTAAGTAAGTAATTCTTTGATAGTAAACAATGCATTTTAACAATGTTTCGACTATCAATGAATTTGGGTTAACTATCATTTATATATCATATGAATTTAAAAAAAAACCATTGTAGATACGAAAGTACAGTTATTTTATTTACGATAAACACATAAGAATTCTTTGTTATCGTTATCGTTCTAGTTTGTAAGATAATAAGCCAGTTCACATGTAAGTAAAAGCGCTGAATGACGACATCCATGGTACTATGGTTATTGGGTATGATTGGGTATGATTAGGCATGATTGAGTATGATTGGGTATTATTGAGCATTATGGGGTATTTTTTTTGTAGAGGAAAAAAAAACGCCTCTTTAAGAGAGGAGAACTAGTTTCAAGACTTTAATACCGAGAGTTTGTTAATAAAACTGGTGGTAAAAGTTGCCTAAAATGAATATGGTAAAGAGAAAACTTATAAATTTTTGAATAAATCTTGAATAATTTTTGAATAATTTTTGAATAAATCTTGAATAAATCTTGAATAATTTTTGAATAAATCTTGAATAAATCTTGAATAATTTTTGAATAAGGTTTTGCCACAATATAATCCAAAACCTAAAACCCTGTAAATTTCGTAATGCATCAATGCTTTCAAAAAAAAATTCCCACGTCATTGTTTTCGTTACATAAACATCATTTTTTTTGGTTTCAAAAGGTATGTTGTGAAATATGAATTATTATGATTATCTTTAATCAGTATATAATATACCATTTAGATTAAAAAAAAAAAAATTTGAATTTTCAATTTATTTCTTATTTCAAATTATTTTTTTAAGTAAAATAATTTACAAGACCTGCATTAAATGAACCTCGCATGATCAGACTGACATTAAACGACATTAGACTGACGAATTTATATTTATTAAAAAAAAAAAAAAAATAGATGTTTCAGATGATCATTCTACGCCTGTTTTATGTAACTCTACTACCATGTAAAAAAACAGGAGTATATAAAAATTTAGCGAACAACAGTTTTTTTGATGCACGAATGGTTTTAATAATAAATCAGGAGAGAGTGTTTATTTCATGCGCATATCAGAAAATATCATTATCCTTTGTTTATAACTAAAATGAAAAAAACTTGTATTCAAACATGTTTTTAAACATAAAAAAATTTGATTTAATATTACTGTATCAAAGTGATAAAAACTCATGTGAAATTAAAAATATTAGATATACATACGAAAAATTGATATTTTATTTGCTTGATCTAATCATCAAACCATCAAAATCTGTAAATTTAGATATTTGTAAAAATCTAATTGCGCCTTTAACGTTAACAAGTTGCTCAATTCACCTTTATTGGATAATAAATCCGCTACCTTCTCCGAATACGTACTGTATCAATTTTATACGCCAAAATACCAAATAATCATGAACCATCACATGATATATATTTAAATATTGTAAACACAGAAAATATTACGCATAATAAATATTTGTAATAAATATTATGAATATTAACATTTGCATATGTATTAATATATACTTTATGAATCGTCGTGTCGTTCATAATAGTAATCCGGAGTTTAGTAATAGCCGGAGTTTACTAGATGGACCGGAGTTTACCGGAGTTTACAAATGGTTTGATTATTTTTTTGGGACATCTAGTAAAAAATTGAACGAATGACGATTCGATAAGTTTTTGACTTCGGTAATGATCGATTATGTAATAATGTATTTATTGCACGGATCTTATGTAACAATAAAATAGTTATGATATTTATTATATGGGTTATAGTAAAATAACTAAATTTGCAAGGTAAGAACGGTTAACTCGAGCAAATTTAAAACATATTTTGCTACGTATAATATATTTTTGCTAAATGAAGATAATGATACATATGAGTGCTATACTGTAACAAAGCCACCAAATTCTATCAATTTTTGGACAGTGCTGTTTTTACTCTTGCTAAAATCCGGTAGCTCTGACCTGACTTTACAATAAAAGACACGAAGTGACAATCAAATATTACAGTATTATTTAGATTAAATGTGATATGAATCAATACTCTCATCTAATTTGTCCTTAAAAAAAAACCATAATAATTTTCTATAGCGAACTTTTATAATAATAATACGTAATACTCACAGGGATTATAAAATATCACGTACATATGGACGTATTACTTAACCTGATTATTTAAGAAGCTTATTAAGAATTTTATTGAATCACTTGTGCTCTTAAAACGGAATAATGAATAAAAGTTCTTGTTTCAATCATGTTTACTATAGTTAGATTTTCATAAATACCAGACAAATGTTTGTTTATTAACCTGTTTAACAAGTCCGTATCGAACTGTATTGAAATTGTTTCAAAAATGTTTATGAATGTAAACATAGAACCGTATTCCTCCGACATGTGTACCCGGGGTATTCCCCTGGTTCGTTTTTACTCTACTATTATATGCTCGGATACATTATACGTATTTAAATAGTTGCAACATGTTCAGATTCGCGATTTCACGTGATAAATTATAATAATTATGTAGTGGTAGATTATCATCATCACGATGAGTCAGTCAGGTGGTATGTAATGATACATTTTAATACATTTTAATCATTTTAATCAGTTTAATAATTTTAATAAGTTTAATAATTTTAATTTAGGAGCATTGTACTTTGTGCAAATGTCCGAGATGGCAAGCCAAAACATAAACAAGTTACAAGTTTTTGTATTCATTTTATTGTAATTAGAAAAATGTCTCAAGATAGTCCAAAGAGTCACAGGATCATATGACATGCCAAAACATCAGTAAAGTTTTTCTACATTTTTTTTTTTTTTGAGGTTAAGGTAAAAAGGAGGAATTTGAGCATGAACTATTCAAAACTTTATAAAATGATTCTTTGTTTCAGGATTATATTTCTTTGTTCATTATATTATATTGAGAGATATTGTGTATTAATTAATATATTGGGATATTGATAGATAAAATTGTAAATACAGAAATACAGTTTATAATATGTAGGGGGTAAATTTAATGCTGATTTTCGTTGTCTAGCCAAAAAAGATTGATATAAACAATGTAATCTGATTACATTATTACATCAAAAATTATTTTCTTAATCGCATTAAGTCAAATTTGGAGATTCTTATTTTTACTGCTAATATTAGTTAGAATATTTGATTAACTATCGTTGTTCTTTTAATACGTACGTATGTATCTTACACAAATTTTTTTTCGCGTATTGTTTGGTGTACTCATTATCATTCATTTATTTCATTTATTTTATCATTCACTTCATTTATTTTATCATTTATTTATTTTATCATTCATTTATTTGTCATTCATTTATTTTATCATTCATTTATCTTTCATTCATTTTATAATTCATTTTATCATTCATTCGTTACTGGCAAATGATATATTTCTAATACGTATACATCAATTAATTCTACGTACACTAGTTTTTTACTACTTTATTAATTCTCAACATAACACTTGGTATTACATTTACATATATTTTAAAAAATTTGTATGAACCACAACATCGGATAAAGATTTGTTTGGACGCATGAATACGTAAGTTGCATACGGAAATACGTATATACATGCAGTATTTGTCTATGTACTAATGTATCAAATTCTATCCTTATCGTTCCTTTATCATATATTTTTGATATTATAGATAAGGCGTATCAGTGATATCATCAAAGAATGACAAGAATGACAAAAAAAATGATAAAAATGACAAAAAATGATAAAAAAATTTACCAAAATTACAAAATTGATAAAAACGATAAAAATCACAAAAATTACAAAAATTAAGGGGATGGTCATATGAGACATTTTGATATTTGTTCAAGTGTCAAAAGAATTGTCAATCGACAAAAATCGTGGTCATACTACATAAAAAATTGGTCATGAGAAGAGTGACAAAAAATATATATATATATATTTTAAATAATAATTTTTGAAATAATTCCTTCTTTTACATGATTTACATGTTTTACATGTTCTGCATGTTCTGCATGTACATTATCCGCGTGTGCGCCCAGAGTTTGAAACCTATGACGAATAAGATTCGCAGGTGATATTTATGATTACGTATAAAGCAATTATTTTTACGAATATAACAATTAGTTATATCTTTAGACGCTTAAAGGGAGTAAACATGTGGAGACAAAGGAAAAAAACAATATTTTACACTCAAAACTTTACCATTTCCTTTTCATATCCGGAATCGTCATTTTTTTTTTTACTTACAATTTTTACTTACAACAATTATTTAATTTCTAATATGGTTTATTAAATTGTCCATGTGGCGAATCACAATTTATCAACAATTACCATTCCTAACCATATCTCGTTTAGTGATTTTATTCAAAAACTTTAAACTTGTAATAATCGTAAAGAAAAATAAATAACTTCTGTATAAAAAAGTATTAATAATATGAATTTTGTGAATATTGTGAATATTGTGAATATAAATAAAATGAATAAAGAAAAGTTAAATGAGTGATAACACAGTGATGAATGACCAGGGTACGTACAGTATAGTATAGTATAGGATGATATCGATATAGGATGATACGTATCGATATCCTATATCGATATAGGATGATTAAAAGATAAATTAACATAAATATCATAAATATCGTAAGTTTCATCATAAATATGACGTAATCTTGAGTTATTTCATCAATATTTATAAAAATTGCGAATCTTTTTAAAAATAATTAACGCCCAATGTCGATATGTATATGTATGAATAACAATACCATTATTAGACTGGTACGTATAACCAATACCATTATCGTTATGGACTATTATAAACTTGGTCGGAACTAGTGATACGGTAGAATCGTCTCAATGATTATCATAACTAGTTACAACATAAGCTTTAGCTAATTACGGTTTAAACCGTAATATCATTGGCATTGGGACATCATTGGGACGATTTTACCGCATCACTAGTCGGAAGTTCAGCATTTAAGTTCGGGATTATGGCGCCCTTGCCACTCCGTTCGGAGTCCCAAGTAGGTACAGGTTCATTCAAGCTCCACTTTGTTTGATTGGTCTGGGAAAAAACAAACATTTTTGTTGTTCAGGAGTTCGGGAATTTGATCGGGTGAAATTAAAATTCTCCGAATTTCCAATTAGAGTTCGCTGTAGCCCGAGTAACCGTACCACCACTTGATTCTTTATTTGGTAGTTATTTAATACACAAAAACTTTTAGTTAACGCATTTAATCACCAAAATATAGACGTACGTACGTGTACATATGTACGTGTTGTCCTTATTATCCTTATTATCGTTATAAGGTAAGCTTACAAAAAAGCTTATAAAAAAATGTTTTTTTATTATTTATATGTATCTACGTATCTATCTATCTAAAGTTTATTATCGTTAATTATCATTATTATCGTTTATTATCCTTTATTATCGTTTATCATCCTTTATTATCGTTTATTATCCTTTATTATCGTTTATTATCCTTTATTATCCTTTATTATCTTTATTGTCGGTTATTATCTTTATCATTTACACATTTACATATACTTAAAATTTACTTTTAACATTACTTTTGTAATTTCATTACTTTTACGTACGTATAACATTTCTAATTTAACAACTTTAACAACTGTAATAACTGTAACTGTGACAACGTCGTATTGATATTGTCATATTTTTGATTGCGTAATTTAATAAATAATATGTACATGAAAATCAGAATATCATATCCAAAAATATTTTTCATGACTATCATAACCCACTAGATACTTTTTATCTCTTATGTACATGTTAGTGATTCGCGGTCTTATTTATTATCATTATGTAATACTAAAAATACGTGCACGTCTAGTCAATCTTTAATGCAATTAGCCCTTAAAATTGAATTCAACTTAAATAAATTATCATTATTCACATCAGTTCCCATAATGGTTCATGTTCAAATCTCTCGGATTCGGCCTCTTGTTCGCCATTGCTATAATTATCATTACATGTCAACCATGTGACTCATTTATTAAACCGATCCCCATGGTCAAATAATTTACCTCACACTAACCTATGCGTCATATAAATTTACCCAAACTATGTGATGAATAAAATCACACGATTTCAGCAATAACAATGAGTTAAATACCTCATACGATATTATTCATCACATAGCTCAAATGGTTTGAGTAACATCGCTAGTTTGAGTAGAAACTATTTGTTTGTATTCGATGTATGTCTGATCACCAATCACTTATATGTCGTATTACATATTAATTACCTAGTGCTCTTGTTCCTACATACGTACGTACGTACGTACGTATTGATTCCAAGTTAAGATTGTAAAAGTTTGTATAATCTTATTATACGTACGTATATATTATACATATAGATTATATAGATATGTATAAATATCTGTTATATATTTACATCTACGTACTAATCGTATAAAAAAAATGATTAAGAGAATAATTTAGCGTTTTTTTAGCATTTATAAAAACTTTTACATATAATAAAAATAAATAAATGATTCCAACCTTATACGTACCAACATTCGATATTTATAAAATAAATTCTGCTAATTATCATGCTGTAAAGACAATTATCATGTACCTATGTACTTATTTGTTTTATTTGTAATTCAATTATTATTTTCTACGTACATACGTAGTCAAGTTTTCTTTTTTTGTTTGTATCACTTATTTGCCGGCTCCCGACATTCGATCTTCTCTACGGTGTATCATTGATCACAATCCATGAGACGCACTATAAACAACAGTCAGGCAATAAATTTTTTTAATTATTATGTAATATTATATAACTTACATGCTGCAATTTTTTTTGAACGATGTGTGTTGTAATACACGGTTTAGTTATGATGATAAGACCTGACTCATAGGATTTGCATAGTACTAGTTTATTCTTTTTATTTTGGGTTTATTCTTTTTTTATTTCTATTGATTATTTTGTTGTTTATTTTTGTTGATTTTTTTATACTTAATCTTTTTATACTTTTATTAATCTTTTAAATATATTTTATATATTTTAGTTTACATATTTTATATATTTTATATATTTTATATAGTTTATATTTTTCGAAATAATATTTTTTATCGATTTCTTATTAATAATTTTATATTTTTTACAATTAAAAAATTTATATAATATATTTTTTTTATACAGTAATATCGATATTGTTTCGCAGTTTTTTTTTATATGTAATCGGAATTGTATGCGTATATATGTACATACGTATCAGAAATAATACATATTATATTATATATATAGAATATACTTGTATCTACATAGTATGTTATTTAGTATACAGTATAGTTAATATATATATATATAAAGTACACATATAGTGATAACAATAAAAATACATAAAAATAAAATACATAAATATACATAAAATATATTTATATTTATACGTTTTTCCAAAAAGGTATTTTTTTTTGTTCAAATTCATCATTGGCTGTTTGGAAAATTTACAATTTGTTGGTAGACTGATATTCACATATCGATATACCGATATACTATATACTAAAAAATATAAAAAGACTGATTCTTTCTTTATTCATTTTTTAACAAAAATTCTTTTACGAAATAATATTAATATATATATTTTTTGGATTTTGTTTTTTTTTTATTGTCCTTATTATGTCTTTCTAAAGTAAAATAAATTTCAAATAAATTTCTCTTAAGAGGTCATCGGACTCTTTCTTGTTTCAATCTTGCTCATGACTTGGTAGTAATCATGAAGCGTCGAAAAAGTGATACAGCTTAATTGTCTTCTAGAAGGCAAACAACTCTTGACCAAAAAAAAAAAAACTATTAAACTTTTATTCTTTTTTTTAATATATATATATACAGACAATTATTCCTATCGAGATCAATAATTTTTCCCTTTTTTTTTTTTTACATTAATAAAAAAAACACTATTCATTATTCGCTTTTCTTCGGTTCCTTCTTAGTTAAACACACAAAACTTTGTACCACCCGATCACCGCAGTTCCCGCAGAAACTACTTGGACTTTTCTATCGAACCTTTATACTTATATATCTTAAATAATTTCTTAAAGAAAAAACAAACACTGCTGATTTTTACAAATTAGGGTTTTACGAAGCTTGGCTTGCTGTGCCTAAAATATTATTATAATATATATTTTTTCTTTTTTTTTTATAAATAGGTTGAAAAATTTTCTTTTCAAAAAAAAAAAATCATAATCAAAAAAAAAAAACCATTATTCAAAAAAAAAAAACCATTATTCAAAAAAAAAAATTCTTTCAGACAATTCAAAAATGGCAACAATGATGATAAACTTTGAACACGTAAACTTGGAACACGTATACGGTGTTGCCGTTCATAAACTTCAAAACTCTTATGCAGCGCGTGAAGGAGGATTAAGAAGATTCGTGCTGTTACATAACTTTATTCGTAAATTTGAAAATCATGATGATGATAATGATGATATAAAGAAAGATGAAGAGGATTGGCTTGACTCTTGCTTAGATGGTCTTGTTGAAGATGATCTTGTTGAAGAAGAGGATGGTTATGTAATCATTCCAAAATCTAATGATGATTATAAACCATATAATGAATACAATGAATACAATGAATATATGGAATTATTACAAAATAATGTAGAAATGGAATTTGCTGAAGATATAATGCCCCGAAACCTTGACTCTCATGAACCTACTTATTTTGATCCTGGTGGTGTCCAACGAATGGATATTGACGACGACGGCGATGACGAAGATGATGAGGATGAGGATGATGAGGATGAGGATGAGGATGTCGTCGATACACCTTCAAATTCCCTAATTGAGTCTTTAATTGATTCACCAATGGATTTACCAATTGATTCTTACGGATCTCATTTCGAGAAAAGTCGAATGTTAACTACTGATGATGATATAAATATGTTAGGAAATGGATATGGATATGGATATGGAACTTTGGCTGATAAAGATTTTCACCCATATTGGAAAGATAATAGTATAATAGATTCATCCACATTTCCTGTAGATTCTTACCGTACATTCCTCGATCAAAATAATAGGTCTATCAGCATTCCACGAATATTTCAACGTTACCGTTTGTCAGATGTCTCTTCTCATATTAACACTAACGCTTTGTTTGACCTGTTGAGTAAAGACCCTCCTCAACATTTTTTAAAACGATCTAAAGATGATCTTGATATTCTTGGTTCTTTAAGTTACAAAGATCTTGACCAAGGTGCCCTCATGGACATAATCAGTATGTTAGAATATCCACTGGAGTACCCACTTTGTGGAAAAACAAACAATAGCATAACTTCAAATGCAAATATTTGGTTCATGGAAAACAATTGAAAAAACGTTGGTTTAGAAAAAATGTTTTTTAGAAAAACGTTGGTTTAGAAAAAACGTTGATTTAGAAAAGACGTTGATTTAGAAAATACGTTGGTTTATTAAAAAACGGTTGTTTGAAAAAACGTTGGTTTTTTTTTTTGTAATTAATTGTTAACCCCTCCCTATTCCCTTTTAGTGTAATTTTTATTTTTTATTCCCTTTTTTTTTGTTTATATCTTATTCGTTTTTTTATTCGTTTTTTTTTCATTTCCCCTTTCTTTTTTTTTTTTATCTCTTCAATTCTCAATTTACAATTTTCAATTCTTAATTTGTTTATACAGTCATTCACAAATTCATTAATTTATTAATTTATTTGTTTGATTGTATAGATAACTTTTTTTTTTTTATTTTTGGACTTTTGGACATTAAAAAAAAAACAAAAAAATTTAAACTTTTTAAAAAAAAAAATTAGCGTTAATTCATGGTTAAAACATTGGTTTCATTAGTTAGAACTACATTTTTTTTTTTGTAAAAAAAAAACTCTTACGTACAAAAATAACGCTTAATTTTATATACTACTACTGTACTAGCTTTAAGTTTTTTTTTCTATCTCATCAAATTCTCACCCCATTCTCATCCCATTACTATTCTACTCTTCTACTCTTGTATTAAACCTAAGATTTCCGATTTTACTAATTTTACTATGGAAAAAAAATAAAATAAAATTTGGGAGGTTTTTTTTTTAAAAAAAACAAGTATCGTTCCTGTATGACGTGCATGAATGACGCAATGTTGTTTGAAATTCGTTAGTTGGTTATCATTGGCTATCATTTGATTGCACATAATTTACTGAATTACATAAAAAAAAAACGAAACTATCTATTGTTATCCTTTGTTGTCATCAATTGCCGTTACTGATTATGATTGTTTTTTTAAAAAGTAGAAAAGATCTGTTTTGAATCATATGACACAAATTCCAGGGTTTAAATTCAACGTTTTAAATGCGTGATCAGTTCACATCGGAAAAGACTTTCCTTTCTTATTACCCGCTACATGGACGTTATCGATCTGTTCCTAATATGATAAATTCGGTCCCACCACAAAATTATTATGCGTCACGACGAGTCATCGGGCATAAATGATAAAGATGATCAACAAATACGTAGTAGATTGTCCTACGTAACAGTAAGTTCATATAGTATATAAGTCTGTCGTGATTCATTTTTATTTTTTTTATAATAATGATAATATAATAAAACTGATCAAACACCTATTTAAGACCAATTAAAGATCGATGTAAAAAAATGTTAATGGTATAGTATTATCATTATCTTTATAGCGATAGTATTTGTTAATTAATATTCACACAATCATGGGATCAAAAAATTGATAAGACCATAATCCTAAAACAGATGATCATCTTTAACTTTTCAATTTTTCTTTTCTGATAAGTCTAAATTTACATGAAACAAAAAGTTTTTACTCCCGTGTTTTAAGATAACTGAATGAGGACTAATAATATGATACGTATCGATACGTATAAACAATGTTAAAAATAAGAATGTAAAAAAAAAAAATTTCTCTTATCATCATCGTAAATTTCTTTCATTACTCGTACTACCTACCTAACCCCCCCTGAATAGAATAAGTTTAGTATTAATGTTAAATAATTTAATGTTTAACGCCAACGATTTTTTTAATCGCATTTAGTCACGAGTCACGAGTGTGTTATCGTTATCGAGTAAAATTAGAATTTACTACTGTAACTATAACGATAATGATAATGGAGCATATTGAGCATATTGAGCATATTGGGGTAATGTGGGGATAAACTCAATTAATATAATATATTTGGAGATGAATTATTTCAAAGTTTTGAATAAAGTAAAAAATAAAATAAAAAACAATAAAATAAAATAAAACAATAAAAAATAAAATAAAAAATAAAATAAAATAAAAACAATAAAAAATAAAATAAAATAAAATAAAACAATAAAAATAAAATAAAAACAATAAAAATAAAAAAAATAAAAAATAACAAAATAAACTAAAATACAATAATAAAGTAAAATAAAATAAAATAAAATATAAAATATAAAATTAAATAAAAAATAAGGTAAAAAATAAGATAAACCATTAATTATTACTAAACTCAAATAACACTTTTTTTTGATTATATATAAATAAAAAATTCGTCCCATTTTTTAATACGTACGTATTCCTTTTCCATTACCGTTATTTGCGGAATAAGTATGTATGACATACATATGAATTAGTTAAATATTTTTTTGTATCTAAAATGTTAAAGATGTACATGTTTAATAAAGGTACACATTTCCTAATCAAACCTTCAAACTCCTTTTCAGATTTTTTTAAATTTGCTATTTTGTAAAACAATAAGAGTTTAACAAAGCGTTTAGGTGAGTAACCAAAATTAATCAAATGAATCAAATGATATATACGTATATCATAAGTGGAACGGAATTTAAGTTGTTTCGGAATTTTTAAAGTTAGGATTAAAATTTTTTTAGTATAGTTATTTTATTCCAATCTAAGTATATCGGCATATCGATATAACAGATAGAGTCCGAACCTACTGTATGTATATACTGTAGTGTATACTTTTTTTAAAATAAAAGTGAATCCATTTTTTTACAACACATGTAAACTTTATTAATCTTAACGTTAAGTCCGAACTGTTGAATCAACCCTTTTTTATCCTAATCACGTGCCAATGTGTATAACATAAAAACATAAATGCAACTTGCTACGTACATACACACATACGTACGTGCGTGCGTAGAAATATCGATATTATATAATATTATAATAAATTACTATTTCAACAACCCGAAAAAAATATTTATTACAGTATTGAATTGATAAAAAAAAAATGCAATTGATTAATTACTATCTGAATGCGTTTTAAATTTTGTACATTAACCTTTAAAGAACAAATGTATTAATGTGTTATGTATAGTATTGATCTATTATATTATAATGACAATTTATAAAAACTAATTGAATGATTAAAATACATTAAAACCAATCATCATTGGTTCACAAATATATATCAAAATTAATGTTTACGAGGCTTAAGTATAAGAATAATAATCATCCCAAAAATCAATAATAATAATAAAAGTATTATTTTACGATTTCGATTTCTTTTTTGATAATTGGCTCCCTACAATTTATAACAGTTAATTTTACAATTAATACATATATATATGATTAATGTTTATGTTGTAAGTGGGAACGAAATTTAGTTGAATTTGGAATTTCTTAATAAAATTACCAATTTTACAATTTTGGAATTTTAGGGTAGAATTTATTTTATATAAACCTACACCCTAACCCTAAAAATTCTAAATCCACTTAAATTTCGTTCCAACTTACAACATATATATTTATAACAATTTAAACCTTACCCGATCTAACTCTCTTGTAGCTCCCTTAACATTAACTACCATTTGTTCAACATTATAATCAATACGATCCAATAATGTACCTTGATCAATTACAAGCGCTTGAAGTTCATTAAATATTTCTGCTAATGTTTGTATTGATTTTGCAATTTCATTTATTTCATGTTCTCGTTGTGAAATCATTGCTTCTGATGATTCTACTAATGCAAGTTGATCATCTGTAAAACCCTAATAAACAAATTCTTGGTTATAATACCCTCACAACATTAAAATCAGATTAAAATATATATACACATATATATTTCTTACAAAGTCATGTTCTTCATCTGAATCTCTACTTTCTATTGAAAATAATTCTGTACTTCGAACTTTCACTCCTTTGAGTTCTAATAATTTATATAATTTTTTTAAATAATAAATATATATTACTTAAACTTAAATCAATTCTTATCTCAAAAGTTTAATTAAATACTTACTTTTCATATAAGCTGATTGCTGTTTCCTAAAACCTGATGATAATTCTTGTAATTTTGTTGCTAATGAAATTTGTATATTTTTACTCATGACTTGTTCTTGACTTGGAGCCACCACCCGACTTTCATCAGCGATTTGTCGAATTTTTTGTTGACATTGTTTAAAAAGCTATAAAACACATAATAATAATAATAATAATAATAATCAATTAATAAATAATTATTTATTTATGTTTTTTATTTGTTAAATTAATTAATCATCTTTAATTACTTGTGTTATTTCCGACGATAAACGTTCTATCTCTCTCTCTTCTGCTGTTCGATCGTCAAATCCCGGTAGCGCATGTTTTCTATGTAATGATTCTAATGTTGGAACTATTGACCAAAAAAAAAAGTTAGAAAAAAAAAAAAAGTAGATCGTTTGAATATTAAGAAAAAAAAAAAAACTTACTAAGACTTTTTATTTGACCAATATCATCGTCAATCTCTTCGACTATATCCACCCTTAAAAATAAATAAAAGGTTAGATATTCAACCAACTATTCAACTAAATATTCAAAACTAATCTTTACCATTTTGGTGGTAAAACTGAGAGTTCTATAACATGATCAGAGCCTTCTAATAAGCCATCGCGATCTGAGTCGTTCGTTGAAGACCGAGAGTTACTGGATCTCGCAAATGAATTTCGATATTGTAAAAAGAGCAACGTACGGCTTCTTGTAGTCATCGAATTCTTTGTAATGGTTCATCAATATTTCTTCCTACATTACACTTACAAATCCTCATTTTTGTTTAACGTACATACGTGGCATTATTTACACATATCTTGATCCACGTGTTTCACGTGTTTCACGTGTTAAAATGTTAATTCAAAATTCTACGCTTTGACTACGCTTTGACAAGAATTATATATAGTCGGCCGGCATTACGATCCGTAAATCCGACTGGGGTAAAAAAAGAATTTTAAAAACCATACGTATGACATATAACGATAAATTATTATAATTATTACAAACAACAGACGCAATACTATTATTGTATTGTTGCTAAAGAAATTTATTATATAAAAGAAAGATACATCTATTTGTCGCCGACGGAATCAAATTGTAAATATAAAAATATCACGGAATAGTCACGGAAAGTAGTAAGTAATAATTACTTATACATACGTATTATTACTATGATCAGGTTGTGATTTTGCTAATATCACAATTCTTTATTTATTATTATTACGCAAGAAAATTAAAAGAAATAGTTGGAAATAATAAATTTATAACAAGGTTTATAATTTTTTTTTAACCAATTTTCATCGGATTTAGGCCAGCATTTAGTAATACCGATACAAGCAGTGTTGGGCTGACCAGACCAGTTTGACCATTTGACCAGACCAATTTGACCATTTGACCGGTCTGGTCAAAGAATTTTTACTGGTCAAATCGGTCAAATAGCATTTTGAATATAATTTATTATATAATAAATATATTATATTTATATAAATAACTTGACCAATTTGACCAGTTTGACCAATTGACCAATTTGACCAGACCAATTTGACCAGTAAATTTTTGCTTGACCACTGATTTGCCCAACACTGGATACAAGTCAACCATTTCAGCTGGACAGCTTTACTTAATGAGTAGTTAATGCCGGACTTGCCGATCTTGATTCCGAGGTATTCCGACTTGTAAATCTCCGAAATTTATAGATTAAATTTGTAGATTTACATGTGATTATTAGCCAATCAAAATCACATAATTTGCAATTAGTTATTTTATAATATTAAGAAAAAAATTCACATAAATAGGTAAATACACATGGTTTATTGGATTATATACGTATAAAAAGATAATAAACGAATATAGAGTAGGACAAAAAATGATGTTCGCTATTAAACAAAATCCAAATCACTAAACCTAGATTGATCTATTAGATCTAAGTACGCTTTAACAAAATAGACTAACTTAAGAATATATCAAATATAAAACCCAGATCTCTAACGCGAACAAGCTTGTCTTGCTTTAATCACCTAATCAGAAATCTTAATCTCCAAAAAAAAAAAAAGACAACTGTTCTGTTAATAACTACTTTTGTTTTTTATGCATTTTAAAATTCAAACGTAGCTTTTTTCTATACCTCTTTCAGAAAGTCGTGTCTAAGCTAATTTTTCTGTGAATAAGATTATAAAAGATTAATTTTAAAGTTCTCTTTCTAACTCTTTTTTGAAGATAGAAATAATGTTTGTCAAAAAGTACTTTAAAGTGTATAAAATAAGTTACCCGGGCAATTGATTTATACCAGCCAATCAGACGAATGACCCCGAAATACGAGTGTATTTCTGGGATCAAATTTTCGGCGATTAAGGTACGATTAAGGAGTTACAATTCATTATATGCGTCCGAAATAATTTAAATAATTATATAAAGAATAAAGTAAGAAAATCATCGACCCTGGTAATTGGAAACCGGACTTCGATCTAATTTCGATCATATAAATTTTATATGATCGAACTATAATAAAATTCATCAAAATTAGCCAATCACAATGAAAGCCCACAATGCTAGCAAAGCCCCGTTTCACAAATATGAGAGTATTTTTTTATTATGCTAACCACGAAGAAACGTAAAGCGACAAGACAACATAAACCTGTCAATAAAAAACGGGTGCGACCGTGGGAGGATGATCCAGAGGAAGAAATTCCCCATGATGATTCTATTATTACGATTGCAGAATTATGCAAAGATCTTAAAAGAGGAAGAAAATCAAATACGTTTAAAGAACTAGAACTTGCCAAATATAAGAAACTTCAACTTAAACGTGCTAAACGCACAAAAAAAAACAATTCTATCAATGATAAAGATATAAGTGAAGTTGAAGAAGAAGAAGAAAATAACGATAATGCTGAAGAGGTTATTGAGGAATTGGAAGGTTCTCAACAAGAAAATTGCGATTATGAGCAAGGTAATAATTACGCTGATAATGATGAAATTTTTGATGAATGCTACAGTGGAGAGCAATATTACGATGAAGGTGAAAATTATGATAACGAAGTGGATCATGGGAATACCGATAATTATGATCAAGAAATCATATTAGATGACTTGGCAGATGAAAATAATCAACAAGAAAATGAAGCAGAATCAAGTCATGATGATGAAACTACTGGACCAATTATTATGAAAAGGTAAGTACGCATGTACATAAGTCAATTATTGATCTTTAATTAATGGTTAAAATAATTCAGTATATAAGTATACTACAAGTATACCTAAAACAAAAATTTTTTACCCATTCTAAACATTTCGAAAACCGTGATAATGTTTTATTCAATTTTTTCTAAAAACTTTCAAATTATTCTAGGCGTATATTTAAGAATCGTGGTAGTCGGTTTATTAATGATGATGGACAATATACTATGCGTGAAGAACCCAAAGAACGACGAGAGGGTATAAGTGAAGACATGGAGATCATAGAAGAGGATAAATTTTCACATATGGTAAACTCTGGATCATATGCCAAAAAACCCCGGAGAAATGAAAGATGGACAACAGAAGAAACCGAGTTATTTTACAAAGTAAGCTTTACTATTTGTTTTCTTTTTTTAATGTCAAAGTATTTGACTTTAATCATTGTTTATAGTCATTATCACAGTGGGGAACTGATTTTGAGATAATCGCAGCAAAATCGTTCCTTAGCACCAAAACACGTGATCAGATAAAGAACAAATACAAAAAGGAAAGAAAGAATAACCCTGAGCGTGTTAATAATGCATTAGATACTCGCATTCCGGTTGGTAAGTTATTAATTATAGCCTTATTAATTTTTTTCTTTTTTTTCTTTTTTTTTTACGTGGCAAAAACAAAAACTAAGCGTTTTTTATATTTCATTATTTTATGTAAGCAATTGAAGAATTAAACTTAAGAGTTATTGAAGAGATAGAGGAACCTATATCCGATGCTGCAATAGATGAAGAACTTCCGGAAGATACCTATCCTATAATTGAAGATGAAGATGAAGATTCAAATTAGGGTTGTATCCCAACCCATTTTTTGAAATTATGACATTACTACTTAGTTTGAGTTTGAGAATCGGATTTTTATTTAATTTGAGTTCATAATTAAAACATAAATAAATGTGTGTTTATTTTCGATTAATAATATCAAACATAAAAACCAATCAAACATGTTAAATCAATGTTAATAAATATATGCGCGTTTAATAACCAGGATCGAACTTTATAAACAGAGATCGGGATTAAGGTTGAATAGATATTCATATATTACACTATCAAGACGGTCAAACTATGGATATAACAGACTAGGAATGTTAATGATCTAGACCAGTCCTGTTCGGACCGGCCTTTAATGATTTATGTTTTTAAGATTTAAGTAATTTAAACATATTTAGACTGGTTTAGACTGGTCTGGTTTTAAGACTGAGAGTAGACTGATGTTTAAGTTTTATTTATCGATTTAGACCAGACAGGCGCATAACATCTCATGTAAGGGATACAACAGATTTTAAATGAATAACGTTAAAAAAAAAAAAATTTAACTTTAAAATTTTAAGTTTATGATTAACGTTAATGATATAAAACTCATTACAATTTTTTCTTTTTAAAATTACTAAACTTTTTATTAAGTAAATTATTTTTAATTTTCTAATCAAAAGTTGTAAAATAGGTTTTTCTGATTCTAAATCATTAAATATTTATCATGTAACATGTATTTAAAGATTGAATATTATATAAAAATTGTAATATAACTATACTTGCTGGCAAACCCCAAACCTTCAAAAAACAAATTGCTTTTATAAAAAATCAAGTCAACAAAACAAATTTGATATTTAGTAAATATATTATATATAGTTATAAAAATATATATTATTTATTTAAATAAAAATTATTAATAAAGTTTTTGAGATACGTATTAGTTTGAGCTTGAGTTTAGGATCTGAAATAAACAAACCAAACCTATAATGGTTTAGAATTTGGATAGCAAGTATAGATATAATTAATAAAAATTATTTATGTATAATTTAAAATCAATCTAATAAGCATTTAAAAAACTTTTTTATTAATCTTTTTTATCAAATATAGACAAAACAAAAACACTAAATTAAACAAAATTTAATATTAAAAACATCAGTTAGTATTCTAAAAAAAAGAAACAAAGTTTATTAAAAGATCTTATTTTCTATATAAAGTATAAGATTCTGAAAAAAAAATTTTAATTATTTAAAAATTTTTAAAATTTTAAAGAATTGTTAGAAACTCTATATAATAGTTAGTATAATTAAAGATTTATTTAATTGGTTAAAATTTAATATTTTTTTTAATTAGTCAAAATTAAAATTAAATTCTAATTGGCTTATATTACAAACATATCTTTTAATAAAAGCAAAAATACAACCTTTTAAATATACACTTACTTATTTTTTTTTAAATTAAAGTTCTTATTTTTAGGAAGCAATTTTTTTATTTAAGTTTTTGTTAGACATAAATGCTTCTAAAGGCTCCTTAATATTAAAGGTTACAACTAGCCATATATATACTTTTAATGCCTAATTTAAGTAGTTTGCTTATATATTATTATACAGGTTCTATACTAGATGTTTATCTGTAAACTAATTATAAGTTTTGCCTATTTAAACTTTTTGTATTTGTAATCTTTTTGTATTATAAAAACATTTTCAAAGTACAGTTTATTCAAGTTTCTGATGCTTATCAGTATCTTTAGAACTATTTTATTCTTAACAGAAGATTTACTAAAGTTTGCTATATCTTATATATAGTTAATCTAGTTTTATGTAATATATTATAATTATTAAATATTTGCAATTATAAGAGTTATCTGTTTAATAGTTATATTATACTATTTTTACTTTTGTAAAGTTTACTAAAACCTTAATATATCTTTTCTATTATCTTCTACTAACTATTATTCAGAACTGACAGATTCTGATCAAACTACCAATTCAAATAACCTAATATGATATATTTATATATCTTTTTCTTTTGACAAATCTGATGACCTGATTGGTTATATGTTTTTTTATATATATTTTGTATCTAATTTATTCAATTTGTTTCTTTTAAGATATTTTATGAGTTTCAACTAATCTAATAATATTGTTAAAAGTTTATATTAAATTTTTATTCAGAAATTTTTAAATAGGTTTCTAATTTCTCAGTTTCTTAGTTTTTTATATCTAATAATCATATTATAAGCTTATATTAAAATTTTATATAATATTAGTTATTAATATTCTTCTATATATATATAATATTATATTTTGTATAGATTCTTTAAGCTTCTAATGACAGATAAAATCTAACTTGATGTACTTAAATTATAGCTATATGAAACTCAACTAATTGACAGAAGACAATTATTATAATATAATTAATTTTCAAATTTTATTATAAATAGAATTTGAATATTAGATTTGCTATTTAAGGATAGAGGACAGTATTTTAAAATTATATATAAACCTAATAGTAAATTTTTTTTATATTTAATTTTATAAAAAACTATATTAAGTAAACTAATTTTAATTATTAAATAAAAATTGTAGAGAGGTGTATAATGACCTAGTAAAGTAAATAGATTGTCAACCTTCAAGTAGTAGGTTTAGAGTTCAAATTCTAGTAATAGTAAAAATTTGCAATTCTTTTTGTGTTATGACTAACTGTCTTCTGTGATTAGTTGAGATAAGATACCTGTAATTCATGTTATACTAGCATGACTAGAAGGTCTAGACATTTGTACAACATTGTATAAGGAAACACAAACTGGTACCAGGCAGTATAGACCCAAGATAAGTTCTTAGGAACCAGATAGAAAGACAGAAGCCCACTTGAAAAACCTGAGTAGAGAGATAACCTAAATCTTTGACAGTACTACTATAAAGAATAGACTTATAAAATAGAACTAGAACTTGTAAAACTAGGCAAATGTATCAGTCTTTGAAGAGAGACCAGATGAACCAACTAGGCTGCTGGAATTTCTGAATTTCAGAAAAAAAGAATATATGCTAACAAACATGTAAACCAGAAGTATAGTTTTGCTCTATCTTTTTGGGCTATTTAGAATAGCAGCTTGATAGAACTTAAATTAAATACCAAAGTAGTAAGAATATATTATAAAATCAGTACCAGAGTTGGGATGAACTCTACAAAGTCATAGCAGTTTAATGATACACTCTAACTGCTAATGTTGGTCTTAGCTATAATGATACCAGGTTAGCTATAATAATAGAATACGGAAGATTCTGGAAGGTTTAGTATAAGGTCAAAGGTTCCTCATATAAATAAATTATTTTAAAACCTTCATGGCTATGGCATATTTTCATCAGCATCGGTTAGGGTCATTGGTAGGCAAAGGTAAGTAGGTGGATATGAAAACAAAGTAGTTAAATAAAAAACCTACATGTGGGTTCCAGATATGGCAACTAGTATAGAACCTTTGGGTAGACTACTTAAATTAAACAATAACTAAAGTTGTACAAGTGACTAGTTGTACACTCTTTTCATGATTGCCTTCTGTGGTTGTAATGCAACTATTAGCCAAATATACTATCAATAAAATCCTGGGTCACAAGTACTCACCTTA
>CAJVQA010001246.1:0-26628 GCA_910591915.1 Cetraspora pellucida | reverse complement strand
TATATGTTTGATGTTTGTATTTAGTCTGTCTATTATAGTTAATTTTTGTGCAATGGATTTGCAGAAAGAGTTTTCTAATTTTATAAATTGCTTCCTGATTCCCAATTCATTATCACTAAATATACCAGCATCTATAATACAATTGCCAATCCTAACAAACTTTTTAAATTCAATACATGGCCTATATGGCATACTTTATTGAATATTATTAAATCATACAATTTTCAATAATTTCGCTAACTTTCTTGCTAAGCAACATAATCTCTCTTCTAATTTATACTTCAATTATACTAATATTTACAATCTATATCATATACTATACTGGGACCAACACTTTATAGAGTACCTTACAAGAACATTTATCAAAAATATTTGCAAAGCCTATATTCTGGCAATGTGGTTATCTCAAAAACAAAACCAAGAATGGAACTAACTTATTTTGGAAATAGATTGAAGATCCACTTGGCTATACTTTAATTATAACCAAAAACCAACATATAATATAACTAACTTTAAGCTTAACTATTTCAAATCCTTTAAAATCAAAATTCTATTAAATGAATTACACATATACTTCTTATATTATAAAATATATTTACATACTTCCTATAATACAAACTGCTTTCATTGCAACTTACCCAACTCTTTAACACATTAGTAGATATGTTTTAATCCAATACTACTTACTAGTATTATTCAAGATACTATCTCCAAACATATTAGTTAAAGCAACCTGAACCTCTCTAAACTTTAGCAAGAAGAACTTATTTAAAAAATTCAAAATTATGAAACTTTTCATCAGATACTATTTAATAATAACTTATTTTATCTTGATATCATTCTTAAAGAACTTATACCTAAATCTCTAATTTAAACAATCCAAAACCTTAATATCTTTTACAAATTAGCATCACAAACAATTATTAAAATACTATTTGAAATTAATAAGCTATGTTATGAACTATTCTGAAAATCATATTGCATAAATTTTGCAAATTGAAAAAAACAACAAGGTTTTAAACCTCTTTTTTCAAAATACCTAACTCAAACTAACTATAATAGACAAACTAAATACAAACATCAAACATATACATACTCATATATATGTGGACTAGAGGCTTGCAAATTGCCTATTTTTGAGGCCCAGCCCGGCTCACAATTAGGGTTAAAATTTTTTTTTAGACCCGGCCCAGCCTGCATTTAGGGTTATCATTTTTTTGCAGCCCAGCCTGGCCTGCATATGTTAAATTTTTTCTTCAGCCCGGCCCAGCCCAGCCCAGTCTGCAAAAATTTCTTATATAATTTTACAAATTTTCAGGCCCACACTGGTCCGCAATTATAAAGTTTTGCAAATTTTTTGGCCCAGCCCAGCCTGCAATTATAAAATTTTGCTTCAGGCCTAGCCCAGCCTACAAAAATTTGTGGGACCCAACGCAGGCCTCTAATGTTGACTATCTGATCAAGTTCACTCAAACTCCAATACATGCCTACCCCTAGGTTATGCTATTAGAAAAATTAATACATGAACTATTCTCTGGATCAAATATAATATTTTATTTAACTATATTTTAACTACTCAAATCTAGGTAAGTCTTGACCACTCTAGTAGGTTTAGGTCACAGATAAATATGTCTGAGCTTTACTCTTGAATGTAGTTTTCTTCTTTCTGTACTTAAGCTAGTTATATATAGTTAGCAATTTAATGGTTAGCTCTAACTGCAAGTGTTGGCCTTAGCTATAGCATTTATATAGAATTATTTTTGTATATAGTTACTCTATGAAGTTACTAACTTTAAAAACTACCAATAAAGATATGAGCAAGGCTTCACCTTAATACTAAAAAAAAAATAAAATAAAAAATAAAATATTTAATTGATAATTTAATAATTTTTTTTTTATATATTAAAGTTTCTATTTTTAGAAAGTGATTTTTTTATTCAAGTATAAGATATAAATGCTTCTAAGAGTTTTTTTATCTAAAAAATTAAAACTAATCATATATGCATTTTTGGTATTTAATTTAAGTAGTTCACTTATATATTGCTATATAAATTCTATACTAGATATTATATCTGTAAACTAACTATAAATTCTGTTTATTTAAATTTTTTGCATATGCAATCTATTTTATATCATAAGAATATTTTAAAAATATAGTCTATTTAAGTTTTTGATCCTTATTAGTATCTTTCATAGATTGAACAAATGAATAAAGGGTAAATAATAGGTAAATAACAGAAAAAAAATCTGCTATTATTCTACCTTATATCTGCCAAATAATGGCAGCATAACAGCAGCATAACAGCAAAATAACAGTAAAATAACAGGAGGTTTGTCAATATAAGTAACATAATAGTAATATAATAGCAAAATAATAGAACAGTTCTATTATTTTACTTTTAGTTACAAAGACTAAAAGTAAAATAATAGAACAGTCCTATTATTTTGCTATTATGTTACTAGTATGTTACTTATATTAACAAATCTTCTATTATTTTACTGTTATTCTGCTATTATACTGCTATTATGCTACTATTATTTGGTAGATATAGGGTAGAATAATGGCAGATTTTTTTTTTATTATTTATCTATTATTTACCTTTTATTCATTTGTTTGATTTGTGTTTAGGACTACTATATCCTTAACAGAAGACTTATCAAAGTTTACAATATTCTATATACAACTAACTTAGTTTTATACAATATGCTATAGTTACTTAATCTTTGCAATCATAGAAGTTATCTGTTTAACTATTATATTACACTATTTCTATTCTTATAAAGTTTATTAAAATTCTAATATCTATCTTTCTAATATCTTTATTATTATTTTTTACTAATTATTACTTAAAACTAATAAACTCTAACCAGACCACTAATTCAGATAGTCTAGTATGATATATTTTTGTATTTTTTTTCTAATAAACTCAGTAGTCTAATTAGTTATATGCTTCTTTATATATATTTAATATTTAATTTATACTTGTTTTTTTATAAGCAGTTTATAGACATTAATTAGTTCAATAATACAGTCTGCTCTTATTTATATTAACCTATTTGAATTGGTTTTAAATTATGTTAATAGTAATATTCATGAAAAATTATATTAAAGTTAATATATATCAGAAAATTTTGATATATAAAAATTTATAAAAATTTGATTTGTGGCTTAAGTTAATATGAATAAGGTTGATATTAATAGGGGTCAACTGTACTATCAAAAGTCTATACTATCTTTTTACTTAATAATTTTTTAAGTAAGTTTTTTTTTTTGATTTTTTAGTCTTTTATACTTAGTAATCTTCTTATGAGCTTATACTAAAGTCTTTTTTTTTAATATTAATAGTGAGGCCATGCCTTTATCTTTATTGAATATTTAATTAAAATTTTATATAAAGTACAATTCTGTTTTTAAAATATTATAAAAAGAATAAAAGCTCAGACTAATTTATCTGTAATCTAAACTAACTGAAATGGCCAAGACTTATCTAGATTTGAGTATTAGTAATTATGTATAGAGAATTAGTTTAATATTTAATCTATTAGATATATTAAGAGTTTATTTTTAAACTAATAGAATTAAATAAAAGAGAATGTAATAAAAAATAAAATAGCATTTAAAAGTGTATTATATTTAGAAAGTTAAGCTATAGATTTTGAAATACAATATGGAATCCAGATTTTATAATAGATTTTTTTTTTTAAACTAGCTTCTTTTAGAGCTAGGGCTTTTTATTTAGTAGTTAGAATATAGGAACTTATAGCCAAGTTCTCAAAGAAGTCTTCTTATATTAGAGAGTACAACTAGTTACATATACACTTTTGGTGTTTAATTAAGTAGTTTGCCAATAGTTTTATACTAGCTGTCATATCTGCAATCCAACTAGGAGTGTTGCCTATTTAAACTCTCTGTACTGCAATCCTTACTGTATCACTAGATCATTTCTACTATATAAGTTAGTTGAGAAGGTCTAGATGCTTACCCATATCTTTAGAACTTTATATCTTATTTTATACAATGTATTTTCAGAAGCATCATTATTAGAGCCTTCTGTGTTCATATATAACTAACCTAGTTTTATATAACATGCTATTGTTATCTAATACTTGCAGTTAGAGCTAACTTTAAACTACTACATTATACTATTTATATCTTTGTAAAGTTCACTCAAACCCCAGTATCTATCCTTTCAGTATCTTCTCTATTATTCTTTATTAACTGCAACTCAGAACCAACAGGCTTTCTAGATTTCCAATTCAGATGGCCTAGTATGGTATATCTTAGTATTCTTTTCCTTTAGTAATTTTGGTAGTCTGGTTGGTTATGTGCTCCTCTACACATCTTGTTATTCAGTTTATTTGTCTGTTTCTATAAAGGTGTTTCATAGGTTTCTATCAGTTCAACAGCATAGTCAAAAGTTTGTGCTATCTTTTTACTCAGAAATTTTCAAGTAGGATTTCATCTTCTTAGTTTCTTAGTCTTCTGTACCTGGCAGTCTTATCATAAGTTTGTACTGAAATCTTATACAATACTGGTTATTAACATTCCTCTATATACATATACCATGTAACATTACACTTTATATAGATGCCCCAAGCTTCTAATAATGAGTAGGATCTGACTTGATGTAACTGGATTATAGCTATATGAGAACAACTAATCAACAGAAGACAGTTTCTGTAATATAGGTTAATTACTAAATTTTGTCATAGATGAAATTTAAACCTTAGACCTGCCATTTAGAGAATAACAACCCAACTACTACACTAGGATTATAATAGATTTGTTGATTGAAATGAAGTAAGAACTTGATAATAAGTGTTGTGACTACTTTTTTGAATAACAAAATTGCAATAATGTTAATAAGTTTATTTGATATTAGACCTGTTAGAGTTAAAATGATTAAAGATAAATTTGATATACTGTGAATAGTCATACTACTTAACAGCTTGATTTGGTTATACAAATTAGTTATAGTATTTGAAATAGTGTCAAGTGTTTTAGTATTTAAAGTATATTGTAATGAAATGTCTATAAGGCTATATAGTAATTAATTAAATGAACAAGTTGTCTAATAAAGATAAAAACTGATTTGATGATAATAATAACAGATAGATGAGTATGAGTGATATTATTTGTGTAAAATATGTAGAGTATAAAGATTATATAGTAGAATTTTAATTCTAAAGGATTTAAGAGTAAAGAACTGAAAGGTATATAAAAAATTTAAGATTTTTTGATTGTTGTTAATATATAGCCAGGTAGCTTGCCAATTAACTTAATTAAGAATTTTGTGCCATTTTGAAAATAGTTTTGTGTAATTCACAATGCATAAATATATATATAACATATTGTATAGATATTGTAATAAATAGGTAATTCTAAGAAAAAGTTTTTGAAGTTTAAAGTATATGCAGAATTGTAAATATTGTAAAATATAAAGGCAAGATATAGCAAATTGTAATAACTGCATGCAAGTTGGTTTGTAAGATTATTGTATTGATCATCTTAATAAGCAGTAATTTTCTAAAAAATAATATAAATATTGTATAATTTAACAAAGTTAATAAGTGTATTCTATAATGAGAAATATAATATATGTATATAAGATAAAATATGAGGTAAGTTTAAATGACTGTGATATTTGAAGATTACAAACTGTAAGTTAGTATATATGTATATAATACAGTTTCTCAGAATAGTAATAAGAGCTAATAAAATAGCAATAAGCTTAAACTTAAATAAACAAGGCCAGTATTTTATTTGGAATTAAAATATATGCAATATATTGTTGTTTAAAATTTGGGCCTATCTGATGCCTATAAAGCATTGTGAGGTATTCAGAGTAATAACTGAGCTATCTGTATAAAAATGAAGTTCTGATAATTGTGCATTGTAGTTAGCAATTTGTTGAAGATTGTCTGTTATAGTACTAGATTCAAATATAGTTAAAATTAAGTATATTGTAATGTTGATATTAGAAAAGTTGGAAATTTAAATAAAATGTTAAATTGCAATGAAGTATATAAAATCAAATATACTAAAGTCTTATACAATATCTGTTTTTAATATTTCTCTATATATATATAATATTATACTTTATATAAATACTTTGAGCTTTCATTTAAAATAGTATATCTAAAATTACAGATCATATTTAAATCTAACTAATTAACAAAAAGTAGTTATTATAACATAAATACAATTTTTAAATTTTATTATAAATAGAATTTAAATACTAGACTTGCTATTTAGAAAATAACAACTTAATTACTATATTAAAATTATTATTTTCTTAATAAAATTTGTTCTTATTATAAAATATAATATGAATTATAAATATTAATATAAATTTTTTTTTTAGTATTAAGATGAAGCTGTGTCTTTAGTTTTTTATTGGTATATATTGTTATATATTATACAACTTACATATATCTATTTTAGAACATAGAACTTAGACATATTTATCAGTAATCTAAACCTACTAGAGTTTTGTATTGTGTCTTATTTACACTTAACCTAAATTTTTGCTTCTTATCTAATTATATTAGGTAATCTGCATATTCCTTCTATGTTTCACAATCTATTTTAATAACTTTCAAATTGGTTTGCTAAGTTGTATATTTCTTTTAAACTATTATTTTTAGTGTATCTAAAGAGTGCTTTTTTTAGCATGTATCTTAAGCCAGAGTTTTGCTACTACTGCTAACTTCCAAATTCAGATACTAGTAGCATGTATCTCAAGTCAGATATCTGCTGCCACTGCCAGGTTGCATTACCATCTGGTTTTAGTATTATTTTTAATAAATTGTATATCTAATCTGCTTCTTAAGTACTTTTTTTTATAGTATAAATAGGCTATGTTTCAAGTAACCTTTTTTAGTCATTAGCCATTATAGTATTGCTATTATTTCCAATTTAAAATATCTCAACTCTGATTGGTACAGCATTTATATTAGTATGTTCTCTTTTGTTTTATTATAGACTTTCATATATATTTGACTAGTGCTCTGGCTTGGTACTTTTAAATGTACAGAACAGGTTACTTCCTCTATACAGTATAGTTACCTTCTATTTTTAGATATTCTATAGTGTTAGAAGTGCTTCTAATCTTGAAATAGCTAATCCTTTATCACAGATCTTCTTTGTATGCACTGCTTTTTTTATTACTTCAGTTTGTATTATCTTAAATATTACTTTTTCAATTAAGTCTTTCTTATTAGCTTTCTTTTCAGTATATACTTTTTAGATTTATTCATGTGTTTTTCAGACACACTTCTAAAAAGTCTTTGGTACAATCAGAATTACAAAGTTACAACTTCAGATGCCTTATTCAAATTGCTAGTAAGTACAAAGATGTTGATACTGCATCATATCTCTTAGAGAACTTATTTGTGCAATCCTTTATATAATAGAACCTTCTATGCTTCTGCTGCATATATAGTGCCCACACTCTGTAAAATTGATCTTTTTCTAAGAATTTCTATTCTAATTATATACTGCATTTGGTTTTTGTTTACAAAATTTTATGTCTAATTATTGGCTCTTTTTTTTGGAATACAAAAACTAAAATTTTTTGGATTTTGTCTTTAGCCAGACTTGAACTATTAACCTAAACTATAAAAATATAAGAGCTTAACTGCTAGAAGAATTTCTATACTAAAAATTTCTAACTACATTTGTGCTACTTAATTAAGAATATTTTTTTAAAACACCTAATATAACATTACATCTTCTATTTTCTAATAAATGCTATAGTTGATTAATTTATCAATTTCTAGCTAGGATAGGTTGGAGGAAACCTAAGATGTTTGTCTTATTATTATATAAAGCAGAAAGTTAGTGAGTAACCTTGAAAGAGCCATTTTTCAATAGCAGAAAAATTGTTATTAAGTTGAATTGTAGTTGAGTTTGTATTGGATAGTGGAGTTATAATAGATAAAAAGAGTCTATTGTGTTTGCTTTTAAAGATAATATTATGGGCAGTTTCTTATTGATGTTGTGCAATGTTACAAGAGAATCGGATTTTGTTAAAGAACCAGGATAGAAGATTGTTAAATAAATTTATAAGGAGGGGTGTAGTTTGTTTGTTTATAAGTATTTTAATATCGTCAAAATTTTTATTGGATATAGTGCCAATAAGTAGGTTTAAGATGTAATGATATTGTAGATTAGTTGTATTGAATATAAAATAAAGTATTGTATTTAGGAAGGTAGATGATGAGATAGATGAAATATTGAGTATTGTTAGAGTATTATCAATCATATTAAGGAGTATTTGTTGTATGTCTAGATTGTTTTTGTTACATTGCAGTATATGTAAAGTATCTTCTATATTAGAGCATTGATAGCAAGTTGGAGTAGTGTATAGGTATAGATAGTGTATATTTAAGTTTTGTATAGTGAGTAAGTTATTTGTTAGGATTTTAATACAAAAGGAATAAAGTTGTAAATTATGTTCCAAGGAGTTTAATATTTTAAACATTAGAGATCATTCAATATTAGGTATATTATTAAAGAATTTAAGTAATAACCATGTGTTAAGTTTATTAATTGTAATAATATTTTTAACAAATATATGAATTTTGAGAGAGATGAGATAGTTATTCTATAAGAAATATGTAGATAGGTTAAAAAAAGTGTGTTGTATTTTTAAAATAGGTTTGTTAGTGCCTTGTTTTGCTAGTGAATTAGCTTAATTGTGAAATGAATTTGTAGAATAAGATTTAACTTTAATAAGGTTAAGATTAATATTTTTAATTGTTTTTAAAGAGTTTATTTTAAACAGAATGTTCCAATTTTTTTGTTGGATTAATTTGGTTAAGATAAATGAAATAAGATTTTTGATAGCTGTTAGATTGTCAATATAAATATAGAGTAAGGTATTAAAAGGTATAGCAAGTAGGATAGATATGATTAACATTAGTTTTATATGAGTAGAACCAGATGAGGGTTGGGTTGCTGCATTGAATTTAATAGAAGTATTTTCTTTATAGATCCATTCGATACCAGACCTTATAGAAGGTGTTTTTAGGTTTTGAATCAAAGTATCTATATAGAAGTTGAGTTTAGTTAGATGTAAATTTTATAAAAGAGAGTTAAGATTAATAAGTTGATTTTGATAGTTAGTAGAGTTAATAGTTTGTTGAATAAGTTGAGTATCCCAAGTGTTTAAGTTTATTAAGGAAATAATTGATAGTAGATGGTATAGTAAGATTGGTAGATATATAAATTAGGACCAAAATTTCTTTATAGTTAATTTGTAAGATAAGAGAGTTATTGTAAGTTTTAATTTAATGATAAGAAAAATTAAAACAGTTAAAATTTGTTAGTGATAGTAAGGTGATTGGTTTTAGATAAATTGGTTTGTAGAATAGTTGTCTATTGTATAGTATAAAGAAGGTTGAATATTGTTATATTGTGAAAAGATAATGTCAAAGTTATTTGTATAGTATAATTGAAAAAATAAAAAGTATTAAAGATTAGATAATGTGTAGAAAAGGTTTAATAAGTTTAAAAAAGAATTAATAGTTGGTAGATTTAGATGAAGCCAGGTAGCAGAAATTGTATTATTATGTGCAGTTGTTAGATTAGAATAAACCAAGAAGATTAACAACCTTTTATTAGTTTGTTTGTTCATAGGTATATATTGCTTCAGGAAAGGAGATAAAAGTTATCAGCAATAGTAATTTGTTTAATATAAAGAATTTTATTGTTTTTAAGACTATTGAGCATTGAAATAGATAGGTTTGAAAAGAGTATATCATATATTAGATGGGAATTAGTTAATTATGTTGTGGTGTTATTAGTGATTTATGTAATATTGAAGAGTATGATATTGTTTTTTGCAAGTTGTGAAAGATGAAATATTAAAATATAGTTATATATTTTATAATAGTGTTTAATGAGTATATAGTTGATAATTCAGGATACCATATTTTGGTTAACTATAATTTGATGCAGATAGTTCTAATATTGTGAAGAAGTATATTAGAATTAAAGATGCATTCAATATTCGATCACTGACTTTTTGAATAATGTTGTTAAGTGTTGGAAGATTGAAGATAAGTGGATTTGTCAAAATAATATTGTTAGTATTATTTGCTAAAGAGAGAATTTTTTTTGTTTGAATAGAAAGTAGTTTTGAAAGTTTGGGTTGATTTGATGTATTAATAGTAGTAATTTAAAAAAGATATTTAAGTGAAGATTGTAGAACAAGATTGAAAAGAGAGGATATTTGAGATGGTGCAAGTTTCTTGTATTTGATAAGTTGAAGGAAGTTTTCAATTTTGTTGTTGATCATGTCTATAGTAGGTTTAGTTGTACTATTTTCATCATAATATATTTCAAGATATTTAATTATATCTTCAGATTTTCTTGGTACAATTAGTTGGTTGTTAAAGAATAATAGAAAGAAGAAAATATTGCAAGATTTTGGATGTATGTGTAGTAGGTCTGATTTATTTGGGTTGATTTTAATGTTATTAAGTTGATATAATAGAGATATATCATTAAAAATATTTTGTAGAATTTGTAGATCTTCACAATACCATACTATGTTATTTATAAAAGTAAGAGGAGATATAGTAATAGATGTAGAATTGTTGTTTTGTATAAGATCTTTTGGTGATAATGCGAATATATGAAGTAGATAGTTATAATATTTTTGTGAGATAAAGGATAGAATAGGATCATAGTATATTTTCTATAATAATAGAGAGTATATTTCTCCTTGTTTTATATCAGATTTTAGATGAACCGGATTTGAGAGTCTATAAGCTGTAATAACTTTTGCAATTCGGTTTGTATATAGTTTTGTGATTAGATCTATTCTTTTTTTTGGAATACCAATTCTTTTACAGGAGTTCTAAAGTCAGAGGATATTGATTTTGTCAAATGCTTTTGACATGTCTTAAAAAAAAATCCAGGCTTCTTTATTATGAAGCTTGTAGTATTCAATTGTGTTGTAAAGAATTTGAATAGGAATATGAGTAGATGAGCTTTTGGTTGTAGCAAAATTGAGATCTGAAAGTAGGTTATTGGATGAAATGATTTTGTTTAAGCATTAAGTAAAGATTTTTGTAAGAGTTTTTTTAAAAGATTTAATGATAAATATTAAACAAACTTAATTAAGAATGAAATCACAGTTAGATTTTTTTGGAATTAGAAAGAGATTTGAAGATTTTTAGGCAATAGGTACTTTTTGTAATTGAAGACATTTGTTTATGAATTGTTGAAAAAGTTTTTAGGATTGAGAGCTAGTATATTTAATGTGTTCATAGCAAATTTCAAAAAAATCTGCAGCTTTTTGATTTAGTAAGTTAATAATAGTATTATTTCATTTTTGATCTGTTATTTTTAGAAAAGGTTTTGATAATAAGTTTTGAGTTCTAAGTGCAGTTGATATAGTTTATAAAATTCAGAAAATGAGGAAATTGTAAATAAGGGTTTTTTATTGAAGTATTCAGTAAAATGTTGTTAAATTGCAGAGCAGATTTCACTATGTTTAATAAAAAGTATATTATTTAGTAATAACTGATTTATGTATAAGTTATATTGTTTTTCAAGAATTTTTTTATAGAAGAGTTTAGAAGAGTCTGTGTAAAGTTGGTTATATTCTTCTATTTTTTGTTTAATATCCTCGTAAATTATTTGTTGTTAGTGGTAGTTAAGAGCAGTTTTAACTTGAATAAATTCATTTTTAATTTGATCAAGAAAGGGTGATATTGTTTGCAAAGAATTATTAGAATAGCCTGTTTGGTATTTTTAAAGTAAAAAGTGATAGTTGGAAAAGTTAAAATAGTTTTTTAGATATTAGATTTGTTTGTATTAATAGAATAAAGGTGATAGTTTAGGAAAAGAGTTGTTATTAATTTCAAATATGGTTTTGATATTTTTAAAAAGGATATGTTTTGTTGCTGCTTTGGTTAAAGCTTTGTTAATTTTGTTCTATACAAGGTTAAGTTAGGTTTGATTAGTTATAGAAGTAATCTAAAAGGCAATTGGTAATATGTTACAAGTAGTTTGGTTTGTATAGTTTTTCAGAATTTCTTTAGTAGTATTTTTCCAAAGAAAACATCTTTTTTTTTGTTGTTTAGTTGGTTTCAGTTTGTTAAAAATAGCAGATATTTTAATTGTAATTAAATAATGATTTGAATATAGTTAGTATGTAGTAATTATATATGTATAATCAATATTTGTTAAAGATAGATTAGACCAAATTTGGTTAATTCTACTTTGTATATTAGATTATTAAAATGTATAATTTTTGGTAGTTGAAAAGAAAAATTGATAAAGGTCTTTGTATTGATGACTAATTAAAAATTTAATTAATTGTAGTTCAGGAATTGAGGTTTTTTTAGAAGATAATCAATTAATGTAAGGGTTTGAAATACTGTTAAAGTCTCTTATAATTATTATTTTATAATTTGGATTTTGTAGAAGGGAAATAATATATTCTTGGATGTTTTTGCAAAGTTGTTTCTTTTTAGCTATAGGAATGTAAATCTGTAGTAATCTTAGTAAAAGATTTTTAAGATATAGGTCAAGTTTAATAACATGTTCTTTATAGTTATGAGTATGAGCAATGTATTTGAAGATGTTTTTGTAAATAAAGATACTAACTTCTGCTTGGTGTATGTTTAAGTAGCAGCTCCAAACACTTGTATAATTTTTAGTTTGGGCATTAAGAAATTTTTCAGTTTTACTTAATAAATGTATTTCAGATATACCTAGTATATCAAAAGAGTTGTTGTTTAAAAAATCTATTGAGAAAAATTTTTTTGAAGGTTGGATCAAATCATTAATGTTTATAGAATCTATTTTTATTAAAATTAAGATATGATTGATGTCAATAGTGTTGAAATTAGGAATATTATTTGCAGTAGTATTTGTATTCTGTGAAAAAGATATGTTAATATTAGATGTATAGGAGTTGAGATTTATATTAAAGTTTGGGTTTTCTAAGGTTAGAGCATTGTTATCTTTTTGTATTAGTAAAATGAGTAGTTTAGTAAATAAAAGAGTGTTGTTTAGCAGGAATTTTTGATATTCTAAAAGAGAGAGTATTGTAAATATTGTTGCTAGATAATTTGTTTTAAGGAGAATACTTTAAAAATTTAATAGTTCTTTAAAGAAAATGTATGAATAATTTGGTAATAATATAGTTTCTTGTGGAATATGAATATGTGCTTCTATATGAATATTATTAATTGTTTTAATAGATATTTTAATGTATTGATTTGAATAATATATTAGATATTCTTCTTGAATGAATTTTAGAAAAAATCCTATTGATTGTGGAGATAATAAGAGTTAAAGATTATATGAGAATAGGAATTTGTTGAAGCATGTTAAGGGATTATATATTTCAAGTAAATTAGAAATACAAGTTAGAGTTATTTCTTTAATAGTGTTTGTTGTTGATGAATCAAGAGAGTCATTATCAAATGGTGATTCATAGTTGTTATTAGTAGTATTTAGATTTGTAGGTTGTTGAATAAAGAATGGAGTGCTAATAAACATAGTTGATATATAAGAATATGTAAATGAAATAAATAATATATTATTTTTGATAGAGTTCTTAAAAGGGTATAATGTATTGATATCTAAGAAGTTAGGGTTTCCTTCTATAGATGCACTCGTCATATACTCAGTTTTTACGGTTGCAGAGGATAGTATAGTCTGCTCTGTATATTGGGTCTGACTGTTATTAACCTGGTTTTTTACATAAATAGGCTTTCCTGCCCATCCACTTACATCATTATCTTTCAAAAATAGCACACTTTTAATGAAAGACATCATTATTTTGGAAGTGACAGCTGTATTTATGTTATCTATAGAAGAGTTTATTGAAAAAGTGAGTTATATGTTGTAGTTAAAGACAGGAAAAAAGTGTTATCTTGTATTAAAGAAATTTTAATATTATAATGTTTAATGATGAAATTTTTTGCTTCAAGAAGGTATTTTTGATCATAGTCAAGTTGAATTTGAGTAATAAAAAATTTTGGTTGATTTTGAATATAGTAATAGAGAATTATTTATGCTAAAATATATGGGCTAATAGTAAGTATGATTAATTTTTCTAAAGCTTGGTTTAGTTCAAGGTCTGCAATACTGTTATTTGTAGTTGCAGTACTCAAATAAGCTTTTAGATAGAAAAAAAGATAGTAAGCTGTATGTTTTAAATTAGTTTCTGTAATATTAATTTTAGCAAATTTTATATTTGCTTTAAGTGTAAGTTTATTTAGAGTATGTAGTAAAATAGTTTTTGTAAAAGTTGCAGTATATTGTTAATCAGATAGAAAAATTGAATAATTAGAAATAAATGGTGTTGTTTTAGAAATAGTGTTTTCTTTTGAAAGTGCTAGAAAGGTTTCAAAAGATTTATTGAAAAAGTAAGTAGATATGTTTTTAAAGTTGTGTTCTGTGTCTTTAGATAAAAGTTTACAGTTTTTATTTTTACATATATGAACATGAAATAGTATAGCTTTTGAAGTTAGAAAAGAGCAGTTTTGAAGAGAAGTAGGTTTTGTGATTTGAAAATCTGAAGGAAGAAGTTTTTTGTATTCTTTAGCAAGTGTAGTTGCAATTTGGTATTTAATGTAGTTTCTGACTTTGTCTTCATTTATGTCTGTGAATTGTTTTTGATAAACTTTAAAGAAGTTTGTATACTATATATTAAAGTTATTAATATATAGTTTGAGTGAAGAAATTTGAAAAGTATTAGAAAATTTAGATTTAGAAATGTTGAGAGTTATAGTAATTGTAAATTGGTTGTTGTTGTAGATACTAAATAAAGGTTTAGATACATCATATTTAAAGTTGTATTTTATTAAAAGTCTAAGAGAATAAAGCTCTAATTTTTCAATAAATTTTTGGTAATGAATTGTTTGATATTTGTTGTAAAGAAATAAGTATAGTTGAGCAAAATTAATTGCTACTTTGCAACAATCTGCAATTGGATAAAGTGAGATCAAATAGTAAGAATAGAAAATATGTAAGTAATTGAGTTTAGTAAAAAGAAGTTCAGCAAATTTAGTCAGTAAATTTTTTAGTATTGAGATGTATGTGTATTGTGAAATATTAAGTTAGAGAGAAAGTTGGATTGGATTGGCAAAGAAAATTAGTCAGAAATTTTGGTTTTTCTGCTATCATTAATTTAAGTAAGTAATTAAAGCTTTGTTTTTAGGAAGGTTTTTGATTTGGAGTTGGTTAAGAGTTGTTTGATGTAGATGGAATTGGTTGTCCTAAAGTGAATTTTCAAAGATAAGTTTTAGAAAAGTTAAAGAGTTGTTGAATAGTTAAGTAATCAGTCCAAGTCTTTAGAAGTATTATGAGTTGGGTTTATTGTATTTTTAGGCTGTTGTTTTTATGAGTTTTTGAAATTTTGTTTAATTTCTTTGCCTCTAAGAGCAAGTTTTTGAAGAAATTTGACTTTTTCTTTTTTAGTAAATTTAAAGAAATAATAGAAATAAAAAATAGAATGTTGTTCTTTTGTGAGTTCTTTTTTTTTTGAAGAAGGACTTTGAGTTTAGCATATTGGAAATTGTGAACACAATCTCAGTGAAATAAAAATCCTTTAAAGATAATTGCTTTAGAGTAGTCAAATATATGTTATATTTCTTAAATAAGAACATATGAAATATCTTTCCTTTTGCATAGAATACAAAAATGGTAATTTGTCTGTATAAAAAGAGGATGATGAAATTTATAAAGTTGATTGGAGATTTTGTTGTTATTTAGTAATAGGAGATTTGGATAATTTGTTAACAATGTTATTAAAATAATTTTTAGAAATACTGTAGTTGAAAAAATATCTATTGCAGTTGAATTTGAGATTTGGCAAAGAGGTGTAGTATGAGTAATTTTGTAGTGTTTGAAGGTAAAGTTGATATGAAATTTGTTACAAAGGCAGATTGATACAATAAGTTGTATTGGCATTTTAAAGTAATATTATTGTTTATTAATTTTGCATTTTAATAGATTAACATCTTTAAGTAAGATGTATAGAGTAAGTAGATCAGATTCTTTGGTACCAATACCAAATCGATCAGGATATTTGTTATAATAATAGTCAAGATCATGAGAATCAGGTTCAATAGTAGTTAAGGTAGGTATTTTGGCTTGTTATTTTTATAATAATATTGAAGAGATCGGTAATAGCTTCAAAAGAAAGTAAAATTTAGTTTGTATAATATTACACTCTTTGTAATACTTTTTTGTAGCTAGTGTGACTGAGGCTTGTATGGTTGAGGCTGGTGTAGCTTGTGGTACAGTATGAAGCTTGTGTAATTTTTACTAAAATAGAATAAAGTATACACAAAATTGTGTAATTTTAGAATAAGTACAAATTTGTAATTATTTGTTTTTGTGTTAATTAATTAAAATTTAAAAAAAATAATTGTTAGATAATTGATGAAAGATTGAACCAGTAAAATATAGTGTTTTAAAATGTGTTTGAAGTTCAGATTTGGAGAAGATAAGACTAAAAGAACAATTTTTTAAAAAAGTTTTAAAAAGAATAGCCATTTAGAGATTTTTGCTTATAAAATGATCAATTTTTGACTATTTCAAGTAAAACTTATATCAAAATAAAGCCTAAGGTGAGCTAGACAACTTTGTCTTAGTGACCAAGACAAGTTTCCTAGGCCAAATTTGAATACAAGCATTTTGAGTATATTTTAACTGATAGTTAATTAATTTATTTAATATTTAAGTTATCGATATAAAATTTTAAAAGTATATATAGATTTAAGTAAAAACTATTTTATTTAGTTTTTAGAATATATTTAAATATAAATTGTTAAAGAAAATTAAAATTTTCTTTAGCAGAGTTTTGGTACAATTGATCATTAAGAAGAGTTAGCAATTTGTAACCTTCAATTTATATTTTAAATATTTTAAATTTAAAAAAATAAAATCAATTCTATCATAGACACATGTAAGGCTAGCAGAACCAAGAAAAAGTCTGCTGCATATAAAATTTATAAAACCAAAATTTATAAAATATTTAAAATTATAAATATAGTATTTATTTGAATATAAATATTTTGTAATTTTAATATTAATGCATAATGTTTATTCTAATTTTTAAAGCTTATTATGATATTTTTTTAATAAAGAAAATTGTATTAAATACTTATTTGAAAATAATGTTTTACATAATATTGAAAGATAGATATAATGTATTTTTTTATTATTATTATTATTATTTTATTAGCAGTCATGCTAGTACTTTATTAAGATTTTGAAATTACATTTGTAACTACATAAATATCTCTAATATTTAAGTCTAGCATCACTCAGTCACCTTAATGATACCTAAGTGAAACCTGCTACATTACTTTGAGCAGAAGTAAGCTGCTTGTCTAAATACTTAAAGTTCATAATGAAAGAGTCTTCTCCTTTTATAACAAGTTCTAACATTGTCTTTGTTACTTCTTTCTTAACTTGTTTTTCTTTTTCTCTTAATTCTTCTTTTTTTTTCTTCTATTTTTTTCTGATTTGTCTTTTTTCTTTTTCTTGATTTCTTTAGCTTTTCATATTTTTTTCTTTTAATTTTACCTGTCCTTCCAACTTCTTTCTTCTATTCATTAATTTTTTTACAATATATTCTCCATACTTGTTTATAAAATATGTTTTAGGCTGTTATTGCTATTGTGTTTACAAACTGCTGTCTTGATTTTGTGTTTAAAAGCTATGTTAGTTTGTTTTGCATTTTTTTTGGAATTAGACCTCTTATTAGTGCTTTTCTTATTTTTATTTTTTCTATTTCTGTTTTTTCAAAGAGCACTATATATAACACATATAGAAGAATCTGAATTTGTTCCTCTTCTTTTAGTTTCTTTTATGTTGTTGCAATAGTCACTTTTTGGATTCTTTTCCAGAAACTTCTTTGTCTCTTGCATACTGCCAAGTATGCTTGCATCTCTTTTACTTTATCTTGGCATACTTGACATTCCACTGTTGTGTATATATCTGGTCTTCTTTTATTAAGCTTTTTTAAAGTTAGAAGTTTATCTATTATGCACTTAATAAATACACTTTTTCTGAAGCTGCTTCTTTTTGTTGTGCAATGTATTCCTTTTGTCATCTTTAGCCTTTTCCAAAAACAAGTCTAATCATAAATTGTAATTTCTGTTTCTAGTTCTAAACCTTTAACTGCTTTTGTTTCTTTTCACTTTACTCCTAGTTTTGTGTTTATTACTAACTTGCAAAACAGTCTTGCTAGTATGTTAGTTCATCTGTTTTTCAACTCTAGGTAGTACTCTATCTCTTTACAACTAACTTTTTCAGTCTGTATTGTTTTCCTACTTATTGTTTTCTTCTTTGCTAAACTATTAGCTTTATCATTCTATTTATTTTTACTATAATTTTTTATTTTAACTAAATCTATCTAAATGTATTTTATCTTAACAAGGTCTATAATCTTTATTATCTATATTGCATTCTTCTTCTTAATAATCTTGTTTCTGTTTGCTTGTTCCAAGTCTTTGCAAATGTTTCTTATTGTGGCATTATTATCAGTATATATTTCTATTTGCTTCTCTCTAGGTATTGTTAAAATTGTTGCCCAAATTGCTACCAACTCTGCTACTATTGATGTCTGCTATCCTTCTAGGCTAAGTGCTACCTCTTCTTCTAGCTATTCTTGCATTTCATTTGTTTGGACCTATTCTATACTTATATTATTCTTAGATGCTAGCTCTTTACTCTCTTTCATATTGGTTGCACTATCAGTATATATTGTATATTTGTTCTTGTCTTTTATAATGTTTCTTTTTAGACTTCTGTTATTTCTTGACTGATATTTTCTTCTAGTTTCTAACATTTAACAATCTCTATCTTTAGTTTTTCTATCATTATAAGACCTTTTAGTTTGCATTCATTTTTTCTAGTCTGTCTATTTTTATTTTATCTATTATTTGATCTATTGCTATCTTAATTTGGTTGCTGCCCTTTTTTATTAATCTATCTGAAATTATATTAATATTTTTATTTATTCTTACCTATTGCTGACAACTGCTTTCTATCTGTCCTTTCTTTTTTATATACTTTTCATATCTGTTAATATCAGTTGCTACTTCATTCTCTTTGCACTCTATTTGCTAGTATTTAATTAATACTTTTTTCTTTTTTTTTTTAACCATCCTTCTAAGCTGTCTGTACTCTTGCATGCCATATACTATCTATTCTTTTCTTCTTCTATCTTCTAATATATATTCCTATTTGACTTGCATTATTTAAGTATTCTGTTTGCCTATTCTAAAGTGTCTTTGTACTATTTTACTTTTTGAGCTACTGAGCACTTTTAATTCAATTGCTTTGAACTATTTTGCTTTTTTTCCTTTACTGATTTGTCTTAATAGTTTTTTAGTTACTGCCATGTAATCAACTTTTCTCCCCTTGTGTTAAGTAGTTGGTTTAGATATATTAGACCTGCTTCATTTACTCTAACTGCTCTTTTTTTTCACAATTGTGCATCTATCAGTTCTTGTATTTTAGCACCATATCCAACTATTGTCTATAGTTCACTTTCTATTTTAATATTTATTTTAAGTTTTCTTGCTTTGAGTATTGTAAGACATGCTAAATTATTTTTCAAGTATGTTTTTATTTCTGGCTGCTACTTTGTCTTTCACATGTTTTCTGCTAAATTTGCTCTTTGACAACCTTGTATTATTCTTAGCCTTGTTAGCTGTCTGAGGCTGTCTTGTCTATTAAGTCTTGCTAAGAAGCCACTTATTTGCTTCATAGTTAACTCTTGTTGCAATTTTTTACAGCTGCTAAGATCTTTGTGCTCTATTACACAGTTTTTTATTATTCATTGCAGGCTACTTTTTTGTTTTGCTAGACTTATTATTGGTTGATGTATTTCATTTAGGCTTCTGTTCGATATCTTCATTAATTGTAATATATAGCTTAGTTTGAATATTATTACTATATTGTTTATATATGCAATCTGACTTATTGTTATTTTTTTATACTTTAAATCTCTTATTGTTTGGCTTACTATTCCTTTTGCCTTTTTCTTTACTTGTGTTTCTTACATTCTGTTGTTTAACCAAATTCCCAATAAATGAACTATTTTATATCTTGGTTTTTCTATTATTTTACTTTTTCTATATATTATTGCTTTTTTTTCTTTTTGAACTTTTGTGTTTATTATTATTAGTTTCAATTTTGATCTATTTATCTCTATATTGTTTATTTTAAAAAACTCTTCAGCTAATTTTTAAGATCTTTAACAATTGCTCTTTAATGTTTACAATCTATGTTGTATTGTCTGCATATGCAATTGTTGCTTGATGATATCTTGTAATATTGTTGCATTGCATACTCTTTGTAACTGTTATTTGACTGTATATCCTATACATTTATCTTTTTAAATTCACTCTAATAATAGGTTATAAAAGAGACACTATATTAATGATAAGATTACTTCACCTTGGTCTATTTTATCTTTTGCTGTTAGTTCTTCTATTAGACCATAGGCTGTAATTATTCTTAATGTTTTTTGTGAAAAAGGTTCAATATATATTTAATTGTTCTTTTAGATATTTTAACTTTTTGCAATGCTAGTTCAAGATCTTCAAGAGAAACTGAGTTAAATGCCTTTTTCATATTCTGCAACAGTATCCATATTTTTTTATTTTTTTTCTTTTGCTTTCTCCATTATTATATTTAAAATCTGTATAGATTGCTCTGTTAAGTTTCCTAGAAGACCTGCAAAGTTTGGTCTTCTAAGTATTTCTCTTTTCATAAATACTTTGGCAAGCCTCTTTGTTATTACCTTTATTATAACCTTTTTAAATATTTCAATTAGTGCTATTAGCTAGATGTTATTTAAACTATATTCCTATTCTACATTTTTTAGTATTGGGTAAACTTGTACTATCTTCTATATTAATAAAGTTTTTTTTATTTCTAAGCATAAGTCTGTAAAGCTTCTGAAGACTTCTTGTATTTTTGGTTTTGCTTTTTTAATCAGTATATAGCTTATATCTGAGATATTTGGAGCTGTTCCTGTCTTTAACTCTATTAGTATCTTTTTATTTTTTTTTCTTAATTTTTCCTTTAACTTCTGCATACTATTCTGTTCTAATGCCTTTTCTTGGTTTGTATATCTCTTTTTACTTTTATGTTATTGTTCCTAATTTGGTGTTTATTTTCCTAAATTGTATTTTATAATATTTTGCTACACTTGTCTTAACCTCTTCTGGCTTTGTTATTAGATATGTCTTCTCTTTCTCTTGTTTAATAAGCCTATCAAGTATTATCTTTTTATATGGTTTGTTTAAAAGACTGACAAGCATCTTCTCTAGGCCTGTTTTGATTATTTTGTATCTTTTGTTAATATTTTCTTTTATTTGCCTTCTTTATGCTTGTTCCTAGTCTTTTTTCTTCCTTTCTTGTAAGAGCTTTTGCTATTCTTTTATGTCTTCTAACCAGGCATATGACTAATGTCTTTGTAATTTTGGCAGTTTTGCATCTTTTTGTTGCCTAATGCTTTTAACTGTTTATTTGTCTTACTTCTTTCTTCATCTGTTACTTTTTGGTTTTTTTTTGTCTTTGCATATTTAATTAATCTTTGTAGCTTTATGATATCTTTTTCTTGTTGCTGTGCTTTCTGCCTAGTTCTTCTATTTGCCATTGTATTGTATATTATTTTTTTGAGTATATGCTTATTTGCTATAGTGATAATTGCTTCTTCTATTGTGTCCCATATATTATTTATTTTGTTTATATGTTTCTTTATATCTTGTACTTTTGTTTGAATGTTTTTTAGATTTTCTTTTACTTCTAATCACTTTTGCAACTCTTGTGTATAATTTTTCCAATTCTCTGATTTTGTCTAATCATATAAATATAATGTTCTTAATTGTTCTTTTTTTTTAACCTCTATTTTACTATTTTTTTCTATCATATGTTTAATTCATATTTCTGCAGTTATTATTTTATAATTACTTTCTATAATTACTTCTGTTTTTTCAATGTTTGCTCTTTGCAAACCCAAGGCCAGTTCTTTTGACACCCAAATATAGTCAATTCTTGTTGCAGCTTCCTTGTTTGACTATGTATAATTTTGGCTTGTTTGATGCATATCTTTATATGTGTCTATGAAATCTTGTTTTCTTATTCAATTAAAGATCAGTAATCTTTTAAAATTGCTAATTGTAAATATTATTTATCTAATATATTGTCTGCTATATGATTAAAGTCACTTATAATCATGACTTGAGTTTGTCTTTTCTATTTAGTAACTATTTCTACAATCTTTTGTTGAATGTTTTTTCTTATCATCTTGTTACTTGGTAGTATATAGGCTTCTATTACTACTAATTCCAATTGTTTGAAGTATAATATGATTTTCATTATATATTCACTTATTCTTTTGACTGCACTCACATGCTTTTCTTATTGTTCTTCTATTAGAATTCCTACACCTGATTTTTTATTTTTTTTTTTGCTATGTTTGTCCAGTACTTCATATAGTTTTTGTTTGTTACATATGTTAGAAACCTTTCTTCTCTTTCAGTAATATTTGTTTCTATGACTCCTAATATTGCAACTTCCTCTTCTTATGCTCAGCAGAGCAGATTTTTAAGCTTTTACCCTTTGGTTTTTAATTTATTAACATTATGTCATACTATTTTAATTTCTTTTTTCCCTTGTTTTTATTTTTCTTTTAGTTGGATTTGTTCTGCTTTTATGTTTTCTGCTCTTTTTTTTTCTTTTCTAGTTTCTTTTTTTTTTTAATAGGGAGTTGTTATACTTTTCTTAAATATTTCTTTTTCTCTTTATAAAAAACCTTCAAGCTTCTTATCTGTTTTCATTAGTTTAACTAAGGTGTCTTTAAGAGTAATCAGCTAGAGTCTTTTTCTGTCTCCAGCTGCATTTTTTCTATTAATTTGTCTTGTTGAACTTTGAGTCTGTCTAGTTTTTTTAAAATTTTTTGAAGCAAGCTTTGCATTTGTAGTTTGAGATCATCTTCTCTTATTTGTTTTATTTGAGTACCACCTTTGCTTTTATTGTTTTTCTTTTTGATTATTTCTTTTTTGTTAACCTTTTGCTCTTTTTTATTTAAATTGTTATATATGTCTTCTGTATTTGAATGTCTTTGACTATTGTCATCTTTTTTCTTTCTATTTCACTTTTTTTGAAAGTTTTTCCAATATAGAAGGTGATTGTTAAATCTTATTAGTTTGGATTATGCTATTTTTATTTCTTCTTCTGATGCAAAGGTGATTGTTGATGCTTTTTTTTGGTTTTCATTTCTGTTAGATAGTATATAAACTGATTTTATTCTCTATTTTTTAAGCAGTATAATAACAAAACTTCTAAAGCATTGCCTGGAAGCCTTGTTAATCTTGTTGTAAACAAGTTTTGAAGATTGCATTGGGTATAATTTTCATTGTCTTTGGTTACTCTTGCTAACTTGTGGACACTGATTGGCAAAGTTCATAAAATGTTCTTATCTGTAAGTTGGTCTACTTGAACTACTGCTAATATCTTGTATTTAGATCTTTTAATTTGTATTATTTGTACCTTTTTGAAATTTTTATATATATGCTTAATTTTCTCTATATTGATATTTATAGGTAATTCCTATATTGTAAAATAGTTATATGAATTTGTTTTATTTTTTATAATAAATAAGTCTTTTTTCTCTTTATATTCTTCTTATTTAGGTTGGTTTTTGTATCCTTCTTTCTCTTTATTCTTGTTATTTTTGACTTGTTGTTCAAGTTTTAGTTCTTTGTTTTTCTTCTTTTCTGGAATAAGCTTGAGCCATTTATCTTTCTTTTCTTGAATTCTGTTTATCACTGCATCTTTACTATATTCACAATCAAAGTCTACTTCTACTTAGTTGTTTCTATTTTTGAAAACTTCTTTAATTGCTTTAATGTGATGTTTTTTACTCAAAATCCATTGCACATATTTTATCTTTTCATCACTTGATTCTCCTAACAAAATATATGCTGACATATTTGCCTTGAAGGACTTGTCCTTGCTATATACTCTATTTTTTGGTGACTATTGTATTAATAAGAATTGAATCTCTATAGATTATGTTTTCTTCTTCTAATTCTATTATTTTCTTGTTGATGTTTTTTATATTTTTTTTAATATCTTGAATAATGTTATTTTTTGGTGCCTTTGTGTTCTTTTTTATCTTTTTTCCTTTTGCTTCTTCTGTTTTATTTGATTTGTTTATAGATGTTTGGATTGAGTTTGGTAAAAAATTTTTTGTTGCATATCTTGTTATGCATTAATGTTTAGCTTTTCCATTTGCTCAATAATTATATTTATCATTTGGATTGGGTTTTTTTGAAGTGTTTCTTCTTTTGTTGCATTTTGATGTCTTTTTTTTATCATTAAGGTTTGTGTTTTTTCTATGCCATTTGACTTTTCTATTTTTTTCATTTTCTTCTCTTCTTTAAGTATTTCTTTTTTACTTATGTTTGTAATATATTCAGCTGACTTTGAGTTTTAATTTATCAGCCTAAGCCTTTGCATCTATTTATCTATTATATTTTCTTTGAGCCAACTTATTTCTGCTAAACTCAAAATCTTAAGGATTTGTTCATAGAGTAGTACATCACTTAGTGTAATATGATTTGAGTTGTTTATTGCTAAATCCTTTGCTATATGGGGTCTTTGTCTTGAAAATAACCTTATAGAGCATAGTAAATTATATAATTCAAACTTGATTTTTAAAGCAAAAACCCCATATGTTCTATATTGTTTAGTTCTTTTGCAGGCATTGTTAGAATTTGATTCAACAATTCAGAATTTAAATACTTTTGATTTTTATCACCTGTCTCCTTAATGTAATACATAATGTCTGTATCAGTAACCTGATTTATTTAATCAATTTATTAGACTTCTATACTGCAATATTTCCTGTTTAAGTTGCTTATATGCATTCTGTATTATGTTATTATCTACTACTAATCTATCTATCTATTTTCTAATTAAGAACATGATTTTGTTGTTTGTTGTTTGTTGTTGTTTGGTCAGTTATGTGTTTTTTTCTGTTTTTCAGAGTCAATCATAATTTCCCAAATCTTTGAACTTTATATTAAAAAAAAAGAAAAATTTTCTTAAAGCAAGTTTAGTTTGTTAGTAATATATTTTTTACTGTTACATTCTTATTGTAGTTTATATATTCTTAAACATAAACTTTTTTTTTTAAGAGCCCAAAGGCTGTTTGCTATTCTGTTTTGATCATATTATATATTTTGTTTTCTGCTCTGCTTTGAAACTAGAGATCAGCGAGAAGAGTTGTATTAATATAATGTAATTTAATAACAACTAAAAAAGAAAAATTTTATATTTGTTTAAATCAACAATATTGAAAAACAGTATTAATTTTTACAAGATTATTTTTTTCAAATAACAATATTTCATGTTGTGACATTTTGTTAATTGCTTATTATTAACTTGCTAATACAAAATATACAACTGTTAGTTTAATAACTAGTTATTTATTAGCAACAATAGTTAAATATATAAATATTTTTTAAGATTTAGTAGTTAGTACTTTAATTGATAATAATCTGATTATTAGTAATAAAAATAAAATAGTTGAAATAGATAAATCAAAATTTAAGAAAAATAAAAATTAGTAGTATGTTAGTAGAGTTAAAAGAATTATAAAAAAAAATATTTTTTTAAAATTGTAGAAGAATATAATAAAGAAACTTTAAAATAAGTAATAAAAGAACATATGCATCAAGATTCAATAATACATACAAACAAATAAAAATCATATAGCTGTATTAAAGAATTAGATTTTAGACATCAAATAGTTAATCATTTAAAAAATTATATTGAACAAGAAACTGATATATATACTAATTATATAAAAGAATTATAACATAATGTTAAATTAAATATAGATTCAAGAAATAAAAACAAAAATATTGTTAAATTATTTATTAAAATTTGTTTGATAAAGAAAGCAGAAAAATAATTTATAGCTTGCATTTTTAAAAGATCTTGAATTATGTAAACATTAAATATTAACTTTAACAAACTAGGCAGTAATTAAAAAAAATTAAATGCATTACAATGTACTTTTTTTTTTAGTATTACTGCCTAGTTCAATTAAATAACAATAATAAATATATTATAGTAAAAATAAATAAAAATATATATTATTATTGAACTGATATAAACTTATAAACTATTTTAAAAAGATAAATAAATAAAACTTAATTAGGCATCACAATTTCACAATGCTTATATATTGCATATTAATAATTGGCCAATTAAATTCTATATCAGAAAGATTTAAACAAATATTTACTTTGACAAAAGTTACTTATAACTCAAATTTTTATATATGAAACTATCTTTTGTACTCTAACAAAAAAAATTTTTTGAAAATTTTTATTATAAATTCTTTCTATTTATTGCATCTAATTCTATATAACTCTAATTCTAATTAAACAAAAAACTAGTTTATTTTAGTTAAATTATAATTTGCAAATATATGCAATGTATAAGCATATTGCAGTATGTAATGTATACATTTATCTTTTTTTTTTTTTTGGTATTAAGGTGATCTCTTTGGTCTTTTGACTTTTATTAATCACTTATCAGTATTGTGGTTCAAT
>CAJVQA010001245.1:0-26630 GCA_910591915.1 Cetraspora pellucida | reverse complement strand
AGGTTACAAAAAGTGTTCACTGTCTAAGGTCACTCTAGTTACCTACTATCTTAAAAGAAGTAGATATAGGATAACAATAGATATATATTTTCTCTATAAAATATAAAAAAATTATTAAAATATAATTACTAATTGTAAAGATAATTCAAATAATCTATTCTAATATGTAAAATTTTAATCATCATTATATATCTTAATTATCTTGGCAACTAGCAATGGGTTTTAAAGTTTTTTTTATTTATTTTGTAAAATAGAAGTAGTACTTTCAAATAAAAAAAATATCGTCCAATTTTAATCACTAGAAGCTGAGATAATTAAGGTTAAAGTTCAGCATTTGATTTTTAACGTTACATTATGATTTTGGTGGTGATTGTTATGATGATCATATGACATAGTCATTAAAGAATGCTTAATTCACTAGTATATATTTTCCAACTTTATATATAGTCTTTAATTAAAATTTTTTTTTTCTTTTATTTGACAATAGTAAACATAGATCTAAATCTTTCAGCTAATTTTAGTGACATCTATTTGATTATTCTGATGATTGATATAAATATAAAAATTTACAGGATAGTCAAATACCTTCGACCTATAGAAATATTTGAATATTAGATGAATGTTCAACCATAATTCTCATAAAAATTCTTTGCTATATTGAAATAAAGGAATGAGACCTCATAAATATACATAACTTTTTAGGTATTAAGAGGTACACAAGTCATGATACTATAATAAAGTTAGTATGTATTAGTAAAGAAAATCCTTAAAATATACCCAGAGTAGAGGTTATTATTCTGTGTTTCAATTTTAGTTTTTAAGAGTTAGGATTAGTTGGCATGTGATGACTATTTTAAATTTAATTTATTTATTTTTGGTCATAGGTTAAGAGCCTATACTCTGGATAAATTTTAAAGACACCTATTAGTAAATCGACCCTAATAGAAGAATCAATAAGTATTAGTATAGTTCTCTCATAAAACATACCAATTTATTAATCTACATATATACTTATCTACTTAGTTTGCTAACTATTGGTGAATAAGTTATATTGATTATCTATTTAAGTCCACTTGGTAGCTACATAGTTCAACTTGACTCCAATAACTTATAAGATATAAAAAATTAATATGCACTATCACTTATGCAAATAGCTTGTGCCAGGTTGGTGGTGCATTAAATAGCCAAAATATTTCCCTATTGTTTTTCTTGTATATATATCAATTCAAAAATTAATAAAATTTTCCTTTTTATTATTCTATTTATAGCTCATTAGGATGTTTATAAAATTGGTAAATCAAACTATAGTTATATGAGAATTTTTTATTAATATTTCAAATATTTCGAAAAATTAACTACTGTTATGGCAAAAAAGTGTTTTTACATCTTTCAACCAAATTTAACTCAGTGCCACAGACATTAAATACAAAACTCGTAATTTACTTCAATACTATTACAGAGAAAATTGGTTATCCTGGAAATAAAGTCAGAGCTACACCAGAAATGCCCCAATTCTAAATGATGTTAGATTTTTAGAACACGAGTAATATAAATAAGAAAATTACTATAAATAAGTATACCTATATAGTTATCAACAAAATTCCGGTTATTAGGTTTAAGCCTAAGTATGATGTGAGAGTAGTAACAAGAAAATAATCATAAAAAGTGTCATCAGATAGAATAATAAGAGAGAGGGGTTGTGTTAGAAAGAGATTAGAGACCTCCTTAGTTAATAAAACCCCTTAGCCTCAAAACATTAATTGTTATAAAAGAAAAAATATATGTTTTTGATTAAAAGGATATAGGATATTGTACCATATTGCAATTACCGTCTCTAGTAAGTAATAAAATAAAATCAATACAATTTGCATGCAAAATATAACTCGACAAAAATACAGAAGTATAGGTTCAACGTACTGAACTTAACTTAGCACTGCTCAACGTTTTACTAAGCTAGTTGACTGACCTGATGTACTGCAGTCTAGTCCAGAACCGATGTATCATAGTTTGAGTAAAGTATTAACCCAAAGTGTTATGATCAAATCAGTTATAATTCATAAGAAGTGTATAAGTTAATAGAATTGTTAATCAGATCACCAATGTCATGCCTTTGGTGAAAAGCCTAATAAAAGAAAGAGTACATTAACTAAGATTATAATAAAAGTGTTAATTACTGAATTGCTGTTCATTTAGTACAAAATAGCCTATAACAATACACAAAGACAAGAAAAATATCCACCAAGCTTCTCTAGTACAAAAAAGAATCTCACCTTTTATACTACTTATTAGACTCTAATTATTATGCAAAACTTAAATAATGACCTAACTATAAAATGTCTTAATGATCTTCAAAGTATAATATAGGTTCGATCATTAAGCTTTATGTCTGTCAAACTTAAAGCTCATTTATACTTTTAAAAAAATTACTACTTAAAAAATAGTATAAATTAAAAAAAATGTTTATTACATTAAATTATACAATTTTTCTATCTTTTAAAAAAAAAAATCAAACTACTAGTTATTATGCTAGTTCGAAAGAAAATGTACCAAATTACTATTATCTGCAGTAAATTCGAATCTGCAACCCTAATTAATGTTTGGTTTTATTTAGTTTAATTAACACCCTAATGGCTTATTAAATTAAAAAATTGTTTTTTTTTATCTAACTCTGAATAAATTAATTACTGTTATTTCATCATATGGGCAAAGTCATCTTACGATCGAAAAGCAAACTAAATTCATTCATGCCAAAATTTTTTTTTTAATAAAATAAAATATCACACTATTGTATAATTATATAAATTTTAATTTACAAAAAATTACTACATACAAATTACATTATTTACCTACAATGTTTTTCTGAACTGAGCTAAATAAATGTAATAATTTAACAGTTTATTAAAACTTGTAAATATAAATATGTTCATTACACTTACTAAGTTTTGAATTATGGCACTTGGAGAACAAAAGTATGAAGAAATTATATCTTATTGAAAGTTAGGCCTATTATATAGGCAAATTGCTAATTTTGTTGGTTGTGATCCTAAAAACTGTAGAGAATCTGCTAAAACAATATTACAATCCCCAAACATTGCCAGATTATTGAGGAAGACCATCATTCTTAGATAAATTAGTATGCGATCACCTAACATAACTCATTGTGAATAATCGTTATATGACTAAGAGAGAAATTCAAGCAGAATTGAAAGAGCAGGAAGGCCAAGTAATAATAATTTATTATTATTATTATTATTACCATATAGTGTGGACTAAAAAACCTCCTAGTGTAATACTTACAATTTTTAGAGGCACTTATATTTGATGTAATCAGTAATTAATTTAATAAGATCATGATACTACAAGCTCTTTCTTTGTAATATTTATATAGTGCAACTTATATTCTCTATACTTATCATAGTATTCCTGATTATAATACCTATATATACAGCTTAAGTTGTAAAGTGCTCTGGGTATTTTAGTCAATGCTGTATAATAGCATTTTTTATGTTTTTTTATAGATTTTTTTTTTATATTTTATTTTATTTTTTATATATATATTTTTTTTTACATTTTTTTATTTACTTATTTTTTTTATTATAGATGGTTTCTTAAAGAACCATTAGCCATGCTCTTTATAGAGCTAACCTATTTGTACATGTTGCCTGCACAAAGCCTTTCATCAATAATTAGACTAAAAAAAAATGATACGATTGGACTAACACATATCTTCACTGGACAACTAAAGACTAAAAGAATGTTTTCTAATCATATGAAAAATACTTTAGCCTAATTCTATCTAAACCACATCAATACATATAGAGAAGGTCAGACTAAGAATTCAATAGTGATTGCCTGGTTCTAGCTATTAAGTCAAAAGAAATCATAGTGTGGGCATGCTTTTTGTGGCATAATTGTGGCCCCCTTGTTCGACTTCATAACAAGGTTATAGGTGTATTTTATTATAGAACACTTAATAACCATGCTATTCCAACATTACAAGACCAATTTCCAAATGATAACAGAGTATTTCAGCATGATAATGCCCCAGTACATACCTCTAAGGTTGTTAAAAGGTATTTAACTAATAAGGGCATTAAGGTATTAAAATGGCCTTTGTTTAGCCCAGATTTAAATCCCATAGAAAATATGTGGTCTGAAATCAAAACAGAGTTTCAAAAACATCATTCCAGGCCTAACAATCTTAATCAGCTTGAAAATATAGTTAAAGAAGAATGAAGAAGATTATCTCAAGATTATTAGAAACATCTTGTTGAAACTATGGTGAACAGAGTTCAAGAAGTATATGATAAGGAAGGTGATCATATGCACTATTAATATTATATAGGATATAATGTAACTAAATAATGTATCTATGTGCCTTTTATGATAATTATATATATCGATATTTTTTGCAATTGTATTTTAAATAATACAGTACTACAATGTTAACACATTCAAATTTTATAAATCAGTTATATATAACATTGTGCAAGGAATAATTTTTGTTAGAATGCGAAAAACAGTTTCATAATCAAAAATATGAGATAGGGATACTTTAATGATTTGTTCTAGAATATTCTAAAAAAAAATTTGCATACTGTACTGTACATGGCACATCATCAGTTATATCATTCTTGCCAACCACTTATCTTGACCAAAAAAATATAGTAAATACATTATATGAGCAAATGCTAATGAAAAAGGTTCAATATGAATAAGAATTGATTACTGGTTTAAAAAAAAAATATAACACAAATTATTATTCTAAACAATCAAAACTTTAATAATCTTTGTCAAAACTGTGTTAAAATTAGAATCAATGCAATCAGAGTAATATTTATTTATAATAATTATTACAAAATATAAAAAAAACTAGCAAGAATTAGATAAAAATATTAAAACAATGGGTTTGATGACTAAAGATTTTTTATCTTATTCATCTATTACAAATATTATAAAGATGCCTGTCTTGTCTGAAATGATAGTAGTTAAATGAGTTAAATGTGAAATTTGAGTGTTGTTGAAGTATCACATTTAATATAAATTAGTGCCATTAAGAAAAAACCTGTCATCAGGTTTTCGATTATATTTTGTATCAGATATAATCTTTAACAAACTATTTAAATGTGACAGATACAACTATAATTGAAAGACTGATGACAGGTTTATGAGCTTTAAGTTTGACAGACATAAAGCTTAATGATCAAACCTATATTATATTTTGAAGATCATTAAGGCATTTTATAGTTAGGTCATTATTTAAGTTTTGCATAATAATTAGAGTCTAATAAGTAGTATAAAAGGTGAGATTCTTTCTTGTACTAGAGAAGCTTGATGGATATTTCTCTTGTCTTTGTGTATTGAAATAAATTATGAGTTTTGTATTTAAGACTGTTCGAAGTTGATTCTTCGGTTAACATCACCCTCCTACTGAAGTCTTCCCCTGGTAAACGAACAACCAATCAAAATGCTGGATAACTCTTTCCAATTACTTGATTTATGTCAACCAATGAGGTTGGCCCATTTTTATATGTTTGTTTCATTTTACCTCCTCTTCTCCCCTCTCTTCTAAGAGTTCTAAAGGTAATGTTAACTGAAGAATTAACTTCGAATAGCCTAATGCTTGCAGCACTGAGTTAAATTTGATTGAAAGATATAAAAACTCTCTCTTGCCATAACAGTAGTTAATTTTTCAAAATGTCTGAAATACTAATAAAAAATCCTCATATAACTATAGTTTGATTTACTGATTTTACAAACACCCTAATAAGCTATGAATAGAATAGTAAAAAGGAAAATTTTATTAATTTTTGAATCGATATATATATATAAAAAACAATGAGAAAATACTTTGGCTGTTTAATGCACCACCAACCTGGCACAAGCTATTTGCATAAGTGATAGTGCATATTAATTTTTTATAGCTTATAAGTTATTAGAGTTAAGTTGGACCATATAGCTACCGAGTGAACTTAAATAGATAATCAATATAACTTATTCACTAATAGTTAGCAAACTAAGTAGATAAGTATATGTGTAGATTAATAAATTAGTATGTTTTATGAGGAAACTATACTAATACTTATTTATTCTTCTATTAGGGTCAATTTACTAATGGGCATCCTTAAAATTTATTCAGAATATAGGCTCTTAACCTATGACCAAAAATAAATAAATTAAATTTAAAATAGTCATTACGTGCCAACTAACCCTAATCCTAAAAAACTAAAATTGAAACACAGGATAATAACCTCTACTCCGGGTATATTTTAAAGATTTTCTTTACTAATATATACTAACTTTATTATAGTATCATGACTTGTGTACCTCTTAATACCTAAAAAGTTGTATATATTTATGAGCTCTCATTCGTTATTTCGATATAGCGAAAAATTTTTATGAGAAATATGGTTGAACATTCATCTAATATTTAAATATTTCTATAGGTCAAAGGTATTTGACTATCTCGTGAACTTTTATATTTATATCAATCATCAGAATGCTGCTATTTAATCGAATAGATATTACTAAAATTAGCTGAAAGATTTAGATCTGTGTTTACTATTATCAGATAAAAGAAAAAAAAAATTTCAATTAAAGACTATATATAAAGTTGGAAAATATATACTAGTAAATTAAGCATTCTTTAAAGACTATGTTACATGATCATCATGACAATCGCTACTGGAATCATAACATAAAGTTAAAAATCAAATGCCGAACTTTAACTTTAATTATCTCAGCTTCTAGTGATTAAAATCAGAAAAATTTTTTTTATTTGAAAGTACTACTTTTATTCTACAAAATAAAAAAATACTTAAAAATCTGTCACTAGTTGTCAAGATAATTAAGATATATGATGATGATTAAAATTTTACATATTAGAATAGATTATTTAAATTATCTTTACAATTAGTGATTAGATTTTAATAATTTTTTTATATTTTATAGAGAAAATAAATATATATTAAATAAATAAAAAATTATTTGTTTTAGACCAATAATCATTGAGAAAATTAGTTTAAAAGATTAATTATAAATTTTTTGTTTTTGTTAAATTTTTAGTTAACTATTGATTAAAATTCTATGAAACTTATATAGTAGATAGAGAAAAACTTTATTTATAAAATAATAAAATATCATTGAAATTAGATTGATAGTTATTGAAATATTTGTATAGAAACATAAATACTTACCAAATTTATCAAAATCTTAAAAGCAAAATTAAATAACTTGTTAATTATGTAAGTATATGATCTAAAAATGATATGACATAATCATCAAGGAATAAGGTTTCATATAGTCAAGTCAAGGACATAGGTTAATTAGTAAGTTTTTGAGTTATAAGCCAAGTCCTTAGGTGTAGAAATATTTTTGTCACCTCCCTGTAGTTGCTTTGTATATTAGGAATTTTCTTTCTCTTTTTGTAAAATTTGTTTTCATGATTCTTAATATTACAACTTTTTTTTTCTATACAACTAAGTAGGTTTTCAAGCTTCTAATCTTTGGTTTTTAAACTGTTAATATTATAGCATACTATCTTTATCATTTTCTTTTTTTATTTTATTTTTCTTTTAGTTAATTTTGTTTTGTTTCTATTAGTTTTTCTTTTTTCTTTTTTTTTTTGCTCTTTTTTCATTTTAACAAAAAGATAATGTTTTATCTTCAAATACTTTTCTTTCTCTTCACAAAAATTTTTCAAACTTCTTGTCTATTTTTATTACTTCAACTGAAGTGCCTTCAACAATGATTAATTGAGCTCTCCTTTGCAATCTCTTTTGCTTTTTCTAATTTTTCTAATTTTTTTCAAATTTGGCCCAATATGTCTTTTATCCATGTATTTTTTTTTTGTATATATCTTGTTGGATCTTCTGAATTTTGGTTCTTAATATTGCTTTTTTTTTTTTTTTTTACTAATTTGTAGTTTTAAAATTTTTTTTTTTTTTAGCTTTGTTCATATATGTCTTATTTTTCTGTTTTTGCTCTCTGCTTCTGATTACTTTTATATCTAAGATTTGGCTAAATCTGTTCCAGCTTCTGTCTCTTTCTTCTTTTAAGCTTTCTCTTCTTCTTATTTCTCTTTTTTTTTTATTTACCTAATATAATTAAAAATTATTAAAGATAATTAATTTTAACTAAGTTATCTTTATGTTTTTTCAGTTACAAGCATTACTATAACAGTTTTTTTTTAAGTTTATTTCTATTTGATGGAATATAAACTGACTTTACTCTTTTATTTTTTAAACTTTATAGAAGTAAGACTTCTAAGTGATTTTTAAGTAGTTTTGTTAGTTTTGCTATATTTTTTATGATTTTTTCTTGCCTTATAGTCTTTTTTTTCTATTGTTACTCATACTAGTTTGTTATTATTAACTGTTTTAGATCTGGAACATGTGATCAATAAATCACTGATTTCATCATAAGATTATCGTCACACAATCAGTAGTAATGATTTTGCCTTAGCTAGAAAGATCTTACCAAAGTTAAAATTCTGTAATAATAATTATAATACAAATATTGCATATATTAATTATAATCAGTATAATTAATATATGCAATATAAGTGCTATTATTATTATAAGTGTGCTAATGGATATTGGTACCCTAATGATAAATAAAATTTTACTTATAAATAACCTGTAATTTCATTCTAGTAATAAGGTAAATTTTAATATAAGAATTAATAAACAACTTATTTTACATAAATCAAATAAAGATTCTTCTGCAAATAACTGTAGAGAACTATCATCATAATAAAATACTTACCTATAATATTAATAAATTCTACTTTTGTCAGTCTAGTATTCCTGAAGTAGTATAGAATACTGTAATTTTAGAATAGTAGAGTAATAGTTTCAATATAGTATAGATTATCTAAGATAAGCCAAATCTGAATTGAAATTGCTCACTAAATCTATATGCCTTTTTTGACAAAAACTATTCAAATGTTACATGAAGCTAACCTTTGATTAGTAACAAACTTACTAGTTTAGAGCATCTCACTATATACCCAATGGAATATTTCTTTTATTTGGTTTTTTTACTTGTACTATTGCTAAGACTTTATATTTAGATCTTTTAATTTTTACTATATGAGCTTTTTAAATCTTTTACAAATATATTCTAATTGTTTTTTGTTTATATCTGTTGGTAGATTCTATATCATTAGGTAGTTCTTATTTTCATGCTTTTTATCTGTTTCATGTTGATCTTCACTTTATTTTTCTTTTATTTTTTGCTTTTTCTTTTCTATTTTTGGCATGTTACTTCTTTTTTGTTGCTCTTTTTTGTCAAATTTTGTATAATTTTTTTTCTTGTATTTTTTTTTTTTTTTAGTATTATTTTGTACCAGTTAATCTCTTTTCTGTTAATTTTTTGTATTGCTTCACTTCTGTCATATTTACAGTCAAGTCTACTTCTATCTATAAGTTTTCTTTTTTAAAGATTTTTCTAATGTCTTTAATATGTACATTGTTTCTTAATGGCTATTTAATAAATTTTATATACTCTTTTTTTGTTTTCCAAATATGTTGTGTACTAGTATATTAGCAAATAAACTGTTGTTTTGGTTATAGTTTCTCTTTCTTAAAGCCTATATGCTCTCTTTTAGAGATTTTCCAACTATGTTAATTTCTCTTTTAATTTTTGTTTTAATGTCTTCTTATTTTTGCTCTTCTTTTTGTTCTTTAGCATTTCTTTTTTGTATAGACAGATTTTCTCTTTTTGATTATTGTTTATTAGGCTTACCTTTATATTTACTTCTTTTTGTAAGCTTTTAGTAGTTTTTTTCAATTGTTTTTTTGTTTTCTGTCTTCTTTTCTTGTATTACTTTATATAATTTTCTTAATTTCTGTTTGATTTAGTTAACTATCACTGTACAGTTAGACCTCTTTATAATCACACCCTATATAGTCACACCTCTATATAAGCACTTGATTTTGTGCAACAGACTTAAATATATTATAAAAACCTCAATATAATCACAAATTGCTTATAATCACTATCACAATATAATTTAATAAATTTAGAAATTTTATTAACAAATAAACCTCTTTGTAATCACTAACTAATTATAAATTAATAACTTTGATTGGCTATAAATAATATTATGTAATCCTTAAATATATCGCTATTGGCATTTCATTTTACAGTGTAATATACATACATACTGGAACTATTAGATTTTAAAATAGTGCCAATGATATCACAAAAACTGCAAACTAAATTTGGTAAAAATTTTTTCTTGAAATAAACCAATTTTAATCAGATTTAGTTGTGTGGTTGTTGTGATATTACTAGTGCTATTTTAGAAGCAACTAAACTTAGGTGGCAACAACCAGGGTAAAATCGCTATTCAAAAAGTTTGCTAGCCAATTAAATTTCAATATCAGGTATAATGTAGTGCGATTAGAAAAATTCAAAATAAACATTCATTTTGTTAAAAGCTCAAAATTGAGTTTATGAAAGAACCTTCTGCATATTAATAAAAAGTTTTCCTTGTAAAATTTTGGTATGTATTGTATATACTAATCCTAACATTAGAGGCAAGATACTAACTCTAACTTAACAGCATGAAATTTATTTCGAAATTTTTTTTAGGTGGCGATTTTACTCTCGTGGTGGCAATGTAGTATGATCAACGATCATACCCTGTACCCGATCGATGCATGCATTTGTAACTGAACCAAATTGAAATGAAACATGCATAATTGTCACCAATCGTATATGATCAAAACAGAATAGAATATAGTCATGACGATTAAGTTTTAGTATGGTGAAATTAAAGGAACAATCGGTCTGAGGATTGGTGGAAAAATCTAAAAGAATAGAGTAAAATAATTAGCAAAAGTTAGCATATAAAGAACAAACGAATTGTAAAGAGATACTTATCTTATGGTAGGCCCAGTTGGACAAAATATCATAATAAAGAAATTGTTAATTAAGTAAAATGTTAGTAAAAATAAACAGTAAAGGTAGACAGTGAAAGTATACTCGCCAAATTGTAATGAGCTGCCCTAATTTACAATGTATCAGGATATGATTAGTTGCATCCACTGGGGATAAAGTAAAGCAGGAATAAATTATAATCTTTAATATCTACTAATAATGATTGATAATGTTGTATAACTTTAGAGCTTATTATTATAGTAATTTAGAGTCTATTGTAACATTATGTAATTTTAGAGCTTATTATTACAGACTCTCAGTGTAATTTTGAATCTATTTTTTGAATCAATGATGCAATCACATATGAAAATAAATAATAAAAGGTTCGATCTTACAGATCGAACCCCCTCTTGATTTTTTTCTTGAATTACCAGAACCAAAGTAATAATGTTATAGAACTTTGAGGGGAGGAAGTTAGGTGGCAGTTATTATAAGTGTGGTTAGGTGCATCAGAGAAGGAACGATAAGAAAAACGAAAGCGAGTGCATATAAACATAAAATAAGGCCTGAACAAATATAAGTGTATGGACAATTAAGTAATTCACGTCAGTATGTATTACTGAATCCACTGAATAGTTATAATTTAGTGTATTCATTAGTTTAGAATATCTTGCTAGATGCAAATATTTTAGAGGTCAATACTATGAATGCATATAAATATTTGAATCAAATTTCTATATCTAGTATGCAATAAAAGATTAGAAATAGTATGTTTTGTTAATAAAATCACATTGTTGATTACCTATAGGTGAATTATAGCCAGATAGGAGTTAGTGAATCTATTTTTATATGTTTCTTTATCGTCAATTGAGCAATAACAATTGGTGTTATCAAATTAATAATTAAAAACAGTTAGCACAAACACGATTGTGTTAGCGGTTTTAAAATCTTATGAATAATACAAGAAGATAATTCTTGATTCAACTATAATTATGAAAGATTGAAACTTACTAACATACCAATGATTGTGTCTGCATATCTTGCAGTTTATTTAATAAATGAATCAGTAGAATTGGATTAGTAAGATTACAAATTCTTATAACAATAACAATATAAAACCATAATATCGTACGTTGAAGCTTTTGGTCTAATAAATTTAAATTTATATCATTTTCAAATTTTTTATTTTTTGCTCTCAATAACATATCTAATTAACAAAAACAATGTCATACTGCTATTAGTGATGATCTTAAATGTCAAATTTGTGAGTTGGCAGAAACTAATAAGAACAAGAGATATCACGAGATTGCTAGTTACTTTAATGAAAGGTATCCAGATTTATCAATCAATTGAAGTACTATTTCAAAAATTTTAAAAGAGAGCAATAAATGGATGGCTGTAACTAGCACTGAAACTTCAAGTAAAACATTCAGGTAGTTTTTAATAATACAATACTTAAAAAAAATTTCATAAAATTCTCAAATATTATTAAACTTTAAAGGCATAGAGAAGTCCTTGGTCAAAAAAAAGATAAAACTAGAGTAACAGTTCTTTTTGGCTTCAATGCAACAGGAACTGATAAACTAGTACCATGGGTAATTGGTAAATCACCACGTCCAAGATCCTTTGGACGAATGAATTTAAACTGACTTCCAGTTTACTATCGTTCAAATCCTAAAGCATGAATGAATTCACTTTTATTTGAGGAGATACTTCGCTATCTAGACAACAAATTTAGAGCTCAAAATAAAAAAATTTTACTTTTAGTTGACAACGCACCATCACATTTTGATCCACATGATCAGGATGACAATGATGATGGAATTAATGATGAACATGATAATTTTGGTGAAGAAAATTCTACTTCAATTAGATCATGTGGAAATTTTCGTAAAGGTCGTGCTAAAATGTCAAAATCAACATATGGTAATTATTATTTTAAGTAAAACTTGTATTTCTTAAATTTTAACTTTAACACAAAATAAAGTTATCTAAAAAATTTGAATTTAATATTAATAGGTTCTAATGCTAAATGTAAAAGTAAAACTACACAACCAGATATTTTTCAAATTGATTTAACTCATGTTAAGGTGGCTTTTTTACCACCAAACACTACAAGCCATCTTCAACCACTAGATGCAGGAATCATCACAAGTTTTAAAGTGCATTATAAACAAATTTATTGTCATTATATTTTAAACCTTTTTGATGATGGCATGGACATAAATGGAAACAAATTAACTATTAAACAAGCCATTGATTATATAGTAGACGCATGGAGTAATGTATCTGAAGAAACTATATCTAATTGCTAGAAAAAAACAGGTATATTACCTGTCATTACTGAAAGTGATATAACGAATGTGATGCAAATTCAGCAGGATATCTTAACTTATGAAAAAGAAGATATTAATCAAATGATCGTTGATAATTTAAGTAATAATAATCCTTACGCTAATTCATTAGCAAATGTGTTAAATGATTTTTTTCATAACTTGGATGAAAAAGTTCCAACAGAAGATTTCTTAAATGAAAATGATATTATAAGTTTAATTCAAGATGAAATGCATGCTAAAAATGAAAGCCCAAGTCGTTCTGATGATTCTGAAAAGGAACCTGAATTAGTGTTATTAAGTGATGCAAGTAAATTATTGTGAACTTGGATAACCTTTTTTGAGCAACAACAAACTGGTGAATTTAAAACAGAAGATATTTATATTTTTAAAAAATACTTTAAAATAGTTAAAAGGCTTGAATTTCAAGCCAAAAAACAGGTTGAGATAACAGACTTTTTTTACTTATAAAGAGTAAATCTTTTATTCTTATTATTTGTAAGTCTTCTTATTATTAGAAAAGTTTTTTTTTCATTAGCATTTTTATGTTATAACAGGTTTCATTTATCTATATCAAACTCTATGTCTGTACATTTTAAAAGTTATCTAATTAGTTAACTAGAGTTAGCATCATAAAAAATTTGATAGTAACCGTGAAGGTCTATTCAATGGTAAAATTGGTTAAGGGCCACAATGTGAAAAGATATGTAATGCTTAATTAAAGCTATACTATTGTTTTATGAGCTATTTACATTGTTAGATGCAAATAAGCGATATCAAGTAAAACCTATAATATTGATATAGTTTTTTTAATTTAAACTTAATAAAAAACACTTAATAATTGTTATAGTCTTAAAAAATAAATGTTTAAGACTACGTATAATAATAATGGTTCTGATTAAATACTGTAACTGATAATTTTATTCTATATTTCTCACTTTCATATTTGTTCAATTCATAAGTTGAAGCTTACCTTCCATAATTGTACTGCTACAGCCATGTTAATTTTACTTTAATAGCCATTGTATGTATATATTTTTAGTGGCATAATACATGTGAATTATGTTTATGATGCGAAAATTATATAAATGTGCTAGAAATCACATAAACATGATAAGAATCATGTACATGTTATAGAAAACACACAAACGTGAAGGAAATGACATAAATGTTAGAATTATCATGTAAACGCTCTGTAAATTGAAATGTATATAAGAGCATGCCTTTGCCCTTAGTTAAAAAAAAAAAAGGCATGCTCTCTAAATCCCTCAAAACAAAAATCCTATAAATTCACACTCCTTTATATAATAAATGTCTAATAAATTCTAAATATTGTATTTCATGGCCCAATTCACATAACTTCTCTAACATCAACTATCAGAGCTAAACTCAGCATGATAATACCAAGCTCTCCCATATGATGGTTACAATATGGTTCTGGCTAAATTGGTCCTGATCAAGTATAGCCCAATTTCCAATTTTGGTTTAAAAAATGGTTTAGAACTAATAAATCTTATATTATTATAATAAATATGCATATTTGTAGTAAGAATTAAATAGATGCATTATTTTAATACATATAAGCTCGATTGGTTACTGAAATTGTAATAGTTAAAATTGATTTTGTAACATTCCCTTTGGTCTAATAATGATCTCAATTATGGTCTTTAGTCCAGTTTAGTTCACAAATTAACAGTTAAAATGCATAACAGTTTTTTATAAACCAGACCAAGCCAGACTGGACCATAACATCTCTAGCTATAACAGACTTTGTTTATGTCACTCTATTGAAGTATTGTTTAACTGAGAAAGCTTTTCAAATTACTGTAATCAGCAGATGATTGCTAAATACCTAAAAATCTGTGTAATCATTTTAATTTCTTCATTTTTTAAAAACTGCCACCTAAAAAATTACAATTCCAAAGATTCCTAATCAATTTTCGATTTTCTAGTATAACATTTATTTATAAACAATATCTTATAATTGTCTGACCAAGAAACACTAAAATTTTTAACTTATTTGCATAATTTTTCTCAAATTTCAGGTGAATTTATTTTGATAATGTCTGTTCATTTTTTATATTCAAAAGCTATTTTCAAATTCTACAGATTAGTAAAATCCAAAAATAGTCTAAAGTATTGAAAATAAATCAGACCATTATTGAGAAATCTTCAGTTAAAATTTGAAAAAACATATAATATTAGAACTTTATACATAATATGCACAATAAATTGGCTACTATAATTTTAGCCAATCACAGTCTTGCATATAATAGATTCCCGATTCTCAGATTTCTCATGTTGTGAGATGCACAAAATTTGCTAACAATAATTACCAACTAATCAGTTAATTTGTGTCACTATATTTTAATATTATTTCTAATCAAATATATTAAAAATTTTTATAATCACTATTTATAATTTTTTCTATAATTGTGATTATATAGAGGTTTATAATTATAGTCACACCTTTATATAATCACCAGATAAAGGCGTGACCAACTTGGTGATTGTATAGAGGTCTGACTGTACTTCTTTTTTTTTGTCTTGTATCTATTTTATTGTATATTCTTTTATTATAATATTTTTGTTTTGTTTGATAATATTAATCTTCTTTTCTAACTGCTCTTCTTCTGCTTTTTGAATTATTTTTCTAATTATATATAGTAAAACAACCTTTACTAAATCTTGTTCTATTAGTATAGCAACAATTTCATCTTCTTTATCTGATATTGTAAAGGTTTTATTCACTTGATTAAAAATATCTTGTTATATATATTATTTGCTACTTAATATGCTCTTTTGATATAAATTGATATTAGATTTTCTTTTTAATTTTATATGCTAATTATATTTAGTCTAATTATTAGTGATCTTTATTTATTACTTGTTGTTTTGAAACTTTCTTGGTTATGTTTATCACTATTCAAATTGGACTTGTTTGTGCATCTATTAATACAAATGTTTGTTTTGTTTGTCTATTTATATGTTGCTATAATTTACAAATCTATCTATACTAATATTTTGACGATGTCCGTCACGATTTGTTTGTCTGCTTTCCATATTGGTGTTGTTTGTATTACCATTATGTGCATGCTTTTTTTTCTTTTGTTATATTTATGGTGGAACCATTTGCACATTTGTGTTACCTTATTTTTATGGTTTTGTAGTGGCGCAGTTTGCACATTCGTGTTACTTTTTCTCATATCTTGCAATATTTCTATTGGTGCATTTATTCGTTCATTTCATATTTCAACGCCTGTTGAATTCATGTCACATTTAAGTTGACAAGGTTTATAGATCTGTTGATTTTATTATACCATTTGCTTATGTACTTATTTTGAATAAAGTAATGTTGATTGTGAAAAAATGAACGTTACATGTTGTTGACTATCTTTTTTTGATCTGCAAAAATTATGTAGCAATGATTTACTATGTGGCTCTATGATATGAATGCGACCAAGGGAAAACTAAAATTTAAGCTATCACATTTATTTACAAATTTACATTTTAAAAAGTCTGATTATTGACGAATTAATTTTTTTTTTTCATGATGACGCATATGCTTCACTAGGTACATCAGTGGATTAACTATTTTTTTTTTATTAGTACAATTTTGTAAAACAGTTTTTTTATAAATAACCAATGTATTGTTTATAAAATCATAAAATAAATTAAAATTCATAGTTCATAAAATAAATTAAAATAAAATAGAGAATGAAGAAATTTGTTAGTAATATTCGTGAAATTGAAAATAAATCCATGTTTAAAAAGATATTTATTTAGATTAAATTAATTACTTATTCTGTTTTATTTTTTTTTGAACAGTGCACAATGTCGCATAAACGTAATAGACTACTAACACCCTTGCACATTAGGGAAGATCCTAATTATGCAACACCAACAATGCTGGAAAGTCCTCAATCTAAGAAAAGACGATTAGATAGAAAAAGAAAAGCGATTTCATGTTATTTATCAAAGTCTTCTAATACTGCAAATAACAGTCCCGATGTAAATCAATTGAAAAGCAAGCTATGACAATGTCGATATCGTGCTAACCTAAGTTCTACAGTCAAGGAACAAATCCATGAAATTAATCGCCATCAACACCAGTTATATCATGATACTGAGAATATTCTTTGTCTTAATAGTCATAGAAAAATTGGCTGCTATAATGTTCGTGATTTCACTTTGAAATACTCTAGGATGATAATATTGAAAATAATCATTATAAACTTGATAGAATGAATGTTGTATGCAATAAATGTCAAGCTTTAAAATGGAAAGATGAAACGATTAATTTCTGTTGCTTAAATGGAAAGGTCGTTTTAGCACCTCTTGATCCTTCTCCACCGGTTTTAGAACGTCTTCTTACTGAAGCAAATCCTAATACTAGTGAAGCATATGTTTATGATATCTGTTCTTATAATTCGGTCTTTGCTTTTACGTCTCTAGGAGCAAACATTGATCGAACCCTTGCAAATTTCAAACATGGTGTATATACATTTCGTATACAAGGTGCTCTGTATCATTTAATAGGTTCTTTATTATCTGAATCCAGAAACCCTGCGCAATTCACTCAACTCTATATACATAATACAGGTTTTATAAATGAATTGTGTCATCAACAACAAATTTTTCCACACTTAGACCTTAACATGCTTACAGATCTTTAACGTGAATTACATCAAATTAATCTATTCATGCATTCTTTTTGTGCAGCAGGTGAAGCAGCTCTTACCAATTCAAATGTAAAGCTACGTATATGTAGCACTCATGGTCAAGATATGAGAAGATATAATAGACCTAGCGCTTCTGAAGTTGCTGCTATCATGATTGATACTGAGACCACTACGTTCAGAAGAGATATAATTTTGACAAGATGTGATAGATCTTTACAACGTGTTTCTGAATTGCATGGGGCTTACGACCCCTTGCAATACCCACTACTATTTCGCTATGGTGAATATGGTTGGCATGAAGGCATTATGCATGTAAATGTTCTGACGAATGACCAACTTCATGGCCGACAAAGACAAAAGCATGTGACTATTCGACAATTCGTCTCATTCAGACTTCAAGCTCGTAATCAAGTAATAAAAAGTACATTACATTTGTCTGGCTGTCTCTTCCAACAGTATATAGTAGATCAATTCGTAAAATGGGAACAAAATATGTTAAGATAGTATTGATTTAATCAAAAAGAACTTAGAGCAGAACTTTACCAAGGATTGAAGGATCATGTTTTTACCTTGACTAATGATCTTGCTAATATTGGTACTCGAGTAATTTTACCTTCATCATTTACTGGAAGTATACACTACATGCAGCAGCAATATCAGGATGCGATGGCTATAGTTCGTGAATTTGGAAAACCAGATTTGTTTATTACTGTTACTTGCAATCCAAAATGGCTCAAAATATTAGTGGAATTACTACCAGGACAACATTCATGTGATCGTCCAGATATTGTTGTGAGAGTATTTCATTTAAAGATGAAAGAAATTATTAAAGATATAATAGATAGAAATGTTCTTGGATCCATTGTAGCTCACGTTCATGTGATCAAGTTTCAAAAACGTGGTTTACCACATGCCCATATCCTTATAATTCTTGCAAGTGATGACAAACCACAAACACCTGATGATTACGATCTTTTAGTATCTGCAGAAATTCCTGATATAGTTCTTCACCTACAGCTATATCAGACTGTGACTAAAAATATGATACTTAGGCCTTGTGGTGATGAAAACCCATCATCTCCCTGTATGAAAGATGGTAAGTGTAGCAAATATTATCTACGTGATTTTTGTATGAAAACAACATAAGATGCAAATAACTATCCGATCTATCGGCATTGCAACAATAATCGTTGTGTTGAAATAAAAAAAATATCGCTTGATAACTGATGGGTTGTCTCGTACAACCTATACCTTTGCAATAAATATAATTGCCATATTAATGTTGAAATTTGCACCAGCGTTACCTCAATCAAATACTTATATAAGTATATATATAAAGGTAATGATAGAGCAGTTGTATCTGTAGAAGGCCAGTTAGACAATGGAGATGAAATATCTTTGTACCTCGATGCTCGCTATATCTTAGCAACTAAGGCTTGCTGGCAACTATTTGACTTTGAACAACAGCGTAAATCACATAAAATCGAGTGATTACCCGTGCATCTACCTGACAAGCAATTTGTCCTGTTTTAACAAAATGATGACCTATCAGAAATATTACCACGAGCTTCGACCACAAAACTAACACATTTCTTTTACAAATATGCAACTGATTCTCTTGCAAAAAATCTTCTTTACATAGACTTTCCAAAACATTACATTTGGAAAAATAAAAATTGGTATCCCTGATCACGCAATGGTAATAAAGTAATTGGAAGAATGTATATGTCTAATCCAAAAGATGTAGAACGTTTTTATCTCAGAATGTTATTATCTCATATCTGTGGTCCCACTTCATTTCGTCACCTTAGAACAATAAGTGGCATTGAATATGCCTCCTATAAAGAAGCTGCATGCCAACTCGGGTTGATTAATGATAATTAAGAATGGATTTTATGTCTTCGAGAAGCAGCTCTCTTCGGAATGTCTACTCAACTACGACTCCTATTTTCCCTTATTTTGGCATACGGTGACCCAACTAATATAAAATCTCTCTGAGATAGTAATTTGATTACTTTAACAGATGAATTTGTATATAAGGCTAGATCAAAAGATTTAACCCTAGAACATAATCATCCTACTATCATTGCCCAAGCAATTCTTGATATAAAATCTCACCTATTCCAAAATGAAAAATCCATTTCAGATTTTTCTGACCTTCCAATATCTAACAATGCGCTTATTCAAAACATTCGACTACGTACGGCAAATCTACTATTTGTTGAAGAAACAAACTATGATCCACGAATATTAGAAACCTACTTAGATCGTATTGATACGCTAAATATTGATTAAAGAAAGATATTTGACACTGTAATGGATTCTGTAGATAATGGCAATCAAAGATTATTCTTTATTGACAGACCAGGAGGCACAGGGAAAACTTATCTATATAACATAATTTTAGCTAAAGTACGTTCCATGGGTGATATCGCACTTGCTGTTGCATCTTCGAAAATTGCAGCTCTTCTTATGATTGGAGGAAGAACTGCCCATTCAAGATTCAAAATTCTGCTAAAACCAACAGATACGTCTATCTGTAATATCCCAAAACAATCTAATCTAGCTAAACTCATTCGTATGGCAAAAGTTATCATATGGGATGAAGCCCCGATGATAAATAAGTTAGCCTTCGAGTGCGTTGATCGATCGTTATGAGATATTACCAGGATTAACACTGTATTTGGTGGGAAAATAGTTATTTTAGGTGGTAATTTTCGCCAAATTCTACCAGTAATTTACCAAGGTACAAGAAGTCAAATAGTAAATGCAACTTTGAAAAATTCATATCTGTGGCAACATGTTCATACTATGAAACTAGAAATTAATATACGCACTTCCCAAACTTCCAACATCAATTTGATTCAGTTTGTGGATTTCTTGTTACGAATCAGTGAAGGCTGAGAACCTATTTTTTCTGAAATCGGAAATGATATAATAAAACTGCCAAATATAGTAAACCTTACTGACAAAAGTCTCGAATCTTTGATATCTAAAATCTTTACTAATATTGAAAATAATTTTATGGATAAAAACTACATTATGAAGCATGCTATTCTAACAACAAAAAATACAGATGTTGATATGATCAATAAACAAATTATCGATGTCTTTTCAAGAACTGAACATACTTATCTATCTGCTGATTCTGTAGAAGAAAGTAATACGGTTCATCAAAGTCTATACCCAATAGAGTTCCTTAATACCCTTACACCTAACGGAATTCCTCCTTACAAACTGACACTTAAAGTTGGTGCTCCTGTCATACTTTTACATAATCTTAACTCTGCTCAGGGCTTATGCAATGGAACCCACCTCATCATTCGGGCATTTCGACCACATGTTCTTGATGCTAAAATTTTAACTGGTTCATACTGTGGAAAGCGTGTATTTATTCCTAGAATCTCTTTAACTCTGTCAGATAATCAACTCCTCTTTCAACTTATATGTTGTCAATTTCCTATCTGTTTAGCCTTCACATTAACTATTAATAAAGCACAAGGACAAACTATTCCATGTATGGGCCTATACTTACCAGAACCGGTATTCTCACATGGTCAATTATATGTGGCCCTATCTAGAGTACAATCGATAAATAACATTAAAATTTTAGTTAATAGTAATCACATTGCTAATAATTTCATCTTTACAAAAAATATAGTTTATAAAGAAATTTTTAATGACAACATCTTAACAAATTTACATAGTTAATTATCCATTCTATTGAAATTAATTCCACTTGATCCTTTCTCTGAATAGACGGTTTTTAATAATCGAATATTACTGATAACATATGTTATATAAAACTGTCTTCTTCATTGTCCTATAATCATTATATATATATTTACATATTGCATTGTATAATATTGGTTGAAAGTACCATATATCTTTTATAACATGCTGGTACTAAAAATGAAATAAAGAAAAAATTTAGCAAATTCCACAAAACTGATAAAACATCTGTGAAAGTAAAATTTATCATATCGTCAGTAATAAAAATCAACTATAAAACTAACATGACTAGAATAGTCCTGTTACCCAATTCCTGATAATAGCAAAAGAAAAAAATCAAAATACGTAATGTAATATTAAATATTAAAATATTAGCATTATCTTAAGACAAAAAGAATATATACAAACAATGAAAATTTACCTTTAATGAAACAACCCATCTTGAATTTATATTATTTCTAACTGATAATCAAAGTATATTTTCTCTCCCTTTGTGTTAAAATACCTTTGTACAAAACCTGAATTCAGTCTTTACTATCCTGTAACACCGATATCGTAACCTACTAAATAAAGAAAAAGAGTAAAAGCAATGTATATTAGAAGTTAAACCTTTATATAACCAAATGCTTAAATAATCAAGTTTTGTAATCAACATCATTACACTTTTATTACATTTTAAAAACTGTATCATAATGACAATAATTCCCAATGATAACTAATAAAATCCCAAGATCTTCTATAATATAAAACGTATGTACAATGAGAATCCTTATGTCAAAAGATCTCAAGCCTCTGAAAACATCAAAGACCATTAAAGTTACACATATATTAAAACTGATGACGCTTTATATCCATCAAAATTGAATCTAACATAAATAACTTAATTTATGATTAATCACAAGCAAGAAGTATTCATTTTGAATCGAACATTTTCTCTGCTATTACCTCCTAAAAGTCCATATTACATCAAAGATTCTTTGTATATTTTACTTTAAAAGTTACATCTTATGACCAAAATTTCATACTGAAAACTTAAACACTGGAAAATCATTATGATAGAAAATATCCCATTATTACCAATTTCTTACAATTTCATAATGATATCTTTTTCACATTTATTTTTATGCACAATATCCTTTAATTTTACAAATTCCGGACCAAGAATTTAGACCAGAAGTGTCAGCCAGACAAAAAGGCACTCACGTGCATTTGTTCTTTTTATGGTAATTTTTTACACTTACCAGAAACAAAGTTTGTACAACATACGACATAGAGTATAGTTTATAGGCATCTGAAATAATGTGTTTCTTTTTTATTCGATTGGTTATTATACCCTTGTCTATCTAAATTGCATATAAAGTCCACCTAAATAACGTAGTTAGTATTCGACCTACCGCACATATAATCTAATTTAAAGTTGCAAATAAAACTTATAAAAGCTAAGCAAACAAAAAACTTATAACAAAAGCAGTTTCATCTGCAACTCGATCTGAAAATCCACCTTCCATTCCTGGTTTTGCATGACAACGTCGCATGGCTACTTATTTAATAAAAATATATATCAATACGTTAACTTAAAAACTTATATGTATTCGAATGCCATACAACTTTTAGTATTAAAAGCCATTTTCCTAGAAAGCATAATCCTAACGAAACAAGTAACTAATCAACGATTATCCATTCCTAAAATAGAATCAATTTCCTTCACAATCGAAACCACAATGCTGAACCCTTTTGAATTTATAGTGATTATACCACCAATTTTATTTACACTAACCCAAAAATAAAACTTCTAAAAAATTAAATTTAAAAAAATATATGCATAAACTAAAAAAAAAATAAAAAACAATTTACGTAAACATATATGAACTTTACTACTCTATATCGTCATTGTCATCTACATCTATTTATAACTTTTTATTTCTATAAATCGAACTACGTGTCATGTGTTTTTTATTTTTTCGATAACTTCGTGACTTTTTTTTACTATTACTATCATCAGATAATTCTTTCTCCTCTTCTATTTCATCCCTAAAATCAATTTCCTGCACAACACCTTCAATATCATCCGAATTTTCAATATTCCTGTCAACTTCTTTACCTTTGTTATATCTTAATGAATATGAATCATCCGACAACACTTCGTGTTGATACTTATTCATAAAGTCATTCGATGATTCTTTAATACCAGATCCGATTTCTACACTTTTAATATTCTGATGAGTAAACAAAAGTTTCGATCGTGCTGACTTTGTTGATGTTAATGCTGTCAGATTCTTATTATCACTAACATTAATCTTAGAAATATTGATATTATTGATCTCATTAGCATATACGTAAAAATTACCTTCGATAATTTCCATTATGCCAACCACAAAAATAATTGACTCTTGTGGTTTGATAATGTTTTTAATATAGTCAAACCTTCATTTATGATAAGGATAAATAATCTTTACAATAAACTTATGATCACGAATAACATAATCACTTATCAACATCTCAAAAATAGCATTTACATCATTATCGATTTCGTTTGGTAATCCTTGGGGAATAACGACCAAAGAGACTTTTAAGAGACATTTGTTTAGTAATAGAACCTTATCGAGTATTCTTAACTGTGTAGAAGATGAGACCGTCATCTAAAAAAAATATACTATATAAACATAACTCTTTAAAAAAACTTTTTGTACTATTTTGTGTAAATAATAAAACTACCTTCGGCCTAACGTCATTATTATATTTTCTAGGAACAATTTTTCCCCCGACAGAATAGAATTCATCTTTTTCAAAAATAGCCTGTGTGTCTATATCTCTTTCTTCACTATCAATCAGCACAAATAGTACTAACTCAATTACACAATCTTCATTACAAACAGGATACGTTTCGACAGCCCATACTGAAATCAATCTACTTTCTTTCTTTACATTTTGTTTACTGAACTTGATTCTTACAATAGTGTCTGCAAAGCAAGGCATATTAATATCATATCAATTTTATTAAAAATCAATCAAAATTAAATTAATTAAAATTAATTAATTAAAATCAAAAAACTTCATAAATTTGTAAAAACGATATTACTCTTTTATTTAACCATTCTTAACACTTATAAGTAAATTTTATTATTATCTATTAATAACTAATCTTACTAAACTATAAAAACTAATACGTAATTTTTTTCTTGCACTAAAGTACACATTTTGTTATATAAATATGTGTTACTTAAACATTTCGACACCGATAGAATTTATACTAAGCCACATTACACGCACAATTGTTAGCACTATATAGCCACAATATAATCAGAAATCTACACATATCAATATAAATATATAAACACTATTGTTTTTTGCTACATATTTTCCATCACGAATGCTTACCACTTTTCGAATTTCTTAATGCAGTAAACATTTTTTAATTATACTTTTAAACATTAAAAGATGATTTAGCTATATCCTATAATTTAAACAAAAACTTCCCCAATCTAAATAAATCATAAGTAATCATACACTAAATTTAGCTTAATCCTCACCACAAATTATAGCATAATTCGTGTTATGTTCCATTAAATGTTTGAAAAAATTCTGACATATAACAATGTTTTATTTACTTCTAATCAGACTCAAACAAAATATGCCAAATTTTACTATTATATATATAAATACATATTTACATATATAATTAAACCGATATTAAACATATCTTACTAATACGTATATTTCAAATGAACTATTAAACTTGATAATCATTTACTATCATATGATCTTTATATATTCATTCATATTTTTAAATAACCCTCTCTAGAAATACATTCATAAATACTACACTTTCCAATTTTTTAATAAATAAATAAGCTAACTATATTAACATATCTAAATTAAATTAGTTAATATTTTGGGATAATCTCATTAAGTTCATTACATCATCATTAAATAACATTTCATTTGAACTCTTATTATTTAATTTGTTTATTTAGCAAAGTAATTCTCAGTGGTTTCGTCACGAGTTATTTGCTAGTATTTTTAGATTACAGCAAATTTTCCAAATTTATTTTTTAAGATATTGACTGGGATGCTTTTTTCTTTATCTTTTTTACTAAATTATCTAAATTTCCTCTTTTTTGCTCTTGCTATAACTTCTTTATCAGCTCTATTTTTTTTTTTAGATCTGTAAAGTTAGTTTAAACAGTTGGTTTTTAATAAGTTTCTAAAATTTTTTTCTATAATTTTGTGTATAAGTAATTAGTAAAGAAAGTGATGAATCAGTTGCTAATCAGATTATTGCATTTTTTAATTTAATAATTTTTTCTAAGAATAATATATAAATTAATAATTCTTAATTAAATAAAGTAGTTTAGAAATAATATTTATATTTGATAGCTCTGAATCTGTATTTCTATAATTAATTTTACTGGCTTTTATTTTTTAAAAATAAAATTTAGTATTTACAAAATTAGATAAAAGTAAATTATCTCTTTCTATTACTTTTATTTAAGCTTTTTTTAATCTTTTTTGTTGTTTAAGTAAATTATAAACTGTATTAATTTTCTTATTTTTTTGGTTTGTAAACAAATTTTTTGTAAAGTATAATTAACTGTTAGCTACAAAGTATGCATAACATATAGCAGCCAGACAACATTATTTTATAATCAAATAGTTTTTGTTATATTAGCACTATTATCAGTAATAGCATATGTAATTTATTTTCTAAATTGAATTCTAAGTATTTTTTTTTTAAAGAAACTAAGATATAGATTTTGTAGCATTCAGATATAGTATTTTTTCAAAATACAATAATATATTACACTATGACCAGTCAGGAGTTACTTAGTGACAAATAACTCCAATGCAGTCTTGTTTATTACATAAAGTTTATAAGTTAACTATTATTATATTATCTCACAAATTGATGGGGTGTGGCGACCTAGTGAAGTGGATAGGTTGTCAACCCCCAAGTGGCAGGTCTAAGGTTCAATTTCCACGGACGACGAATTTTGGA
>CAJVQA010001244.1:0-26640 GCA_910591915.1 Cetraspora pellucida | reverse complement strand
CACTTTTGGTATCGACGTCCTTGTCGTGTGGCCTGGGTATTATCTAAATTATAGGTAATAGCTAACGGATACCAGTATATTTTTTTTATTAAATGAATGTTTAGTAATATTATATGTAAAGTTAATTATTTTTATTATAATAAATAAATAAATGTTATCAAATTATTAAAATTAAAATTTGTTAAGTTGTAATGAAATTTTAAATAAACTTTAGTAATAAAAGATATTTATTTAGACTAATAATCAAAACTCGTTTTATTAATAAATAAAAAACCAATTAAGTCTGAATATAGTTATGTATCGAATTGAATGTGAGTCGGTATTTCCAGAACTATATTTTATCTAAAGTTACAAAAGCTTATATAACATATCTGTAATATATGACATATTCGTATCCATTATTTCTAATCGAACGAACCTGATCAGAAATTCGAACCTATCTGATTAGTACATGACCCAAGTTAGTTGAGAATTGCATAATTTAAATAGATAAATTAAGATAACTAATTTTTTCGTTGTTATTTTATAAAACTGGTTAACTGGGTTACATGGTTTTGGACAGATTTCTAACTCGACTATTAGGAACACTAGTCGTATGTTTCCGATACAAGAAATATAGGTTTGGTCAAATTGCTAGTCAACTAAAAATTGTTGGTCAATGGTCAAAGGGGTGACTACAAAATTTTACTAACAGTAGTTAAACCGCTAAAATCAACCCACTAGATCATAACTATGCCTTGCATAAATAAAATTTAGTGATTATATGAAGATTGTGACTACGTATAAAGGAGAACGACTGTATGTGTATTTGATTTGCTTAATATAATTTATTATATTAATATCTACTATATATATAGCTAGAGTTAAAGTTAGTTTTATTTTTTGTATTAAATCCAAATAAAACCTATTCCACTCTTCTAGAATTTGGTTCTTGTATTATGCAATTCTATGGTTTAATTAAAATTTTCTAACAATAATTTAAAACTATTTCTACTATATTATCAATACAATTTAATAACCACACTTAAAATTCCGGAATAAATATTATGCACCATAAGAGTCCAATAAATCTTCTTCCTCTTCTGTTAGTTCTGAAAGATCTTTAAATATAGTATTATTTGCAGCATCTGATACAACACCATGGTTCATTGTAAAACCATCAAGTTGTAAAAGAGTATCTAATAAAAATTTAAGGTCTAACCCGACTTCTCGTAACTAGTAAGAAGAACTAAATTAAAATACCATATCAATTGTGACATGAAACATTAAAATTCAAAGAAATTACCATTAAACAATGATCTCTCGCGTATTTCAAGCATCTTTGCACTATTTTATCGTCACGATTGTGAATACTGTATACTTGACGTTGGAACATACTTGCGTAATGTTCTATTTCTTCTTTTGCCCATTTAATAAGACCTTTTACCCCATTTTAAATATCAAGCTTAAAACATAATTCTACTTGATTAACCTTGAATTAATTATTAAATATTACCTGATGACATTTTTATGTCTTTAAATGCAGCACTATACCAATCACATGTATTTTTAATCAAAGTAAAGTACACTAGTGACAATTCATTGATGTATTGAGGTATGTCGCCTTCAAATTTCAACTGCCTAAATTTGAGTACGATAATATTTTAATTAATCAAGAATATTAAATCCATTGTCGTAATGCTTACTTTGTACTTATTCGAATATTATTTGTTCTCGCAGACAGAAATAATTCTCGAGCCTAAAGGGGATGAAATTTTAATGTATCCCACTAACAATTATAAACATTATTTCACATTAAATATTAACTACCTGTTCACCATAGCCAAGGCGTAATAGCCATTTTACACATTTTTGTACTTGAGTCTTTTTTACATTAGGGTTAGTCAAATCTCTGCTAATTGCGTATGAAAGTCGCACCACTCTATCCTCCATTTTTACTCGGATAGAATCCAATTTAGCAGCATCAGCTGATATATTAGTTAATACTGCTTTAGCTTTAAATCATTTTTTTTTTTTTTTTTTAAAAAAAAAATAATAATATTTAGAATGAAAAATAATTTATTATCGCATGACAATATTTATGAATGAAATTTTCAAAATTCCAATACCTTTTTCAATACTTTCTACAGCTTCATCAAATTCTCTTGTAGCAATGTACACAACTAGTTGGTCCGCTAAATCCTCGATTTCACGCAAGTCATTAAATGAAAGTTCTCTAGGGGATCTTGTAATTGCTTTTGAACCAGGGCTTTTTTGGTTACGTATTGATGATGTTAAAGCGTTACGACTTCTCCGCGAAAGGGATCTTATAAGTGGAGTAAGTTGTTGTTGACTGTTTTGCTATTAATTAAAAGTAATATATAAATAATTAGATCAAAAAATAATTTCGGCGAAGCATTAATGCTATTACGGATTATAACACTCACAGCATTAATTATCAAATCTATGTAAATTTGAACAACCAACAGACATTTATTACAATTATTGAGAATTATATATATTTATTAGGTTAAATAAAAGCACACTTACCAGCATTCTTTGCAGCTTTAGCTGACATCATCTCGTCAGTAGCACGTTTAGTCATGTTGATCAAATTTTTCTTTTCTTCGGGAGTACTACCTTGAAAAATAAATTGATCCGTTGGATGTTTTAAGATTTTGATAAAATTCATACATCCTTACATAGTAAGTATGGAAAGAATTTATAGATGTGAGTAGGATTTAATGCACTTGATAATTTAATTCATTAATAAAAAGTGACATACCATCAGTATCTTTCATATCTATTAAACTAATATCGTCTAAAGACCAACAACGATCTGCTACTAGTCTAATCTTTGTTGTATCTTTGGTCGCTTGTCGTTTTTTTTTTACAGCAACTAATAAGCAATCATTGAGTAAAAAAAGATGAACAGCTTGTTTTGGCCTATTAGTATTAATACTAATTTCTACAAAGTTTGAACATTCGCGAATAATATGACGACCGGGTTCCAATGTGACAAAATTCTGAAATATCATATTGCATTGTATTGTACAAGCAGAAAGGTGATCAAATTGTTCATGCTTGTTAGATAATTAAAAAAAAAAATAGTTAAGAATAAAAGGTAAAATCAAAAACAAACCTGTGCACCTTCCACACCATCCCAGAGTGCTTGAATTTGTGCTTTCCAAATTGACTGCATGTCTGAAGCATTATTTAAGGTTGGCTTTCGTCCTCTGTGTACAATGGGTTCAGAAGTCACTGATGGCGCTGCACGAATAATTTTATTAAATTATGACAATATAAATGTAAAAATGTGTATGTGCATTTAGATGAGGGTCTCTAAAGACATACCAATCCCAACATTTATAGACTCTGAACTATCGTCTCTCAAATTGTCACTAACATTTTGCAATTTATTTAACAATCCTCGCAAGACTAGCATATCACTTTCTAGCTGTAAAGTATCATGCGAAAAAGATTAAGGACAAAAAATAATTCAAGCATCATTAAACTGCCTTAATGTTAAATCAATTGAAAAAAAAAAGACATAGCACTGTAAGGATATTTGATATTTCTTTAGATATTGTTACGAATTCGTTATAATTTTTATACACATTTCTCTGAAGATCGATAGAGGCTAATTCTTTAGATTCTCGAAGCGAGTCTAAAAATGCTCTTACGTCATCTTCAGCGGCATTTGCCAAAGCTTTTTGGATATCTGACCAATATATTTTGCATTAAAATTTTAGTAAAAGGTGTAGAAAAACAATTTAATAACCAAGATATGCACATGTTTCAGGTTTAAACTCGTCTCCAGCAAACTCTGCAATGTCTAAAGTAGGAGAATCTCTTAGATCGTCATCTAGTGAAAATGATCTAACCCCAACGCTATTATTCCATTTTGACTGACGATTCATTGCTTATAATAAAAAAAAATAAGTTGAGGACTTTCTAAATAAGTAGATCTGTTTAAAGAAGCAAGATCAGGTGTGACGTGAATATTTCATTTATGAAATTAGCTTTTGCGTTATAATAAAAAAAACTTTCTTGATATAATTTCCTCCTGAACTTTTGAATCGATTTGCATGTTACACCTATGTTACACCTGATCTTGCAATATGATTGGCTGTTGGGCAGAATTCTTCTCCCCCCAACTTCTGATTGGATATATGAAAATATTATCACTGATTGGACAAAAAATATATTATGCATATAGGGTGAAAATTAATTTAAATTATATCGAATTATTGTTGAAATTAAAAAAGTTGAAAATAAATTGTAAGATCCAATGTTAACATAAAAATGATGAAAAAAATCCATGTTTTCAAGAATATGTATTTTATTTTGCCTTAATATATTTTTGTTTTTCGTCGGACGCTTACAAATTCTGATCTGACATTATGACCAATAGGAACTAGGAGGGAAATTAGTAAATTTTTTTTAACTGTATCACTCACCCTACGCGGGATGCAATATTGATATTTGACATTCATTCTAAATTTATTCTTACTATAACGCGTTACTATTGAAAATCTGGAACATATTCCTCGACCGTTAAATATTGATTACGTGTACTTTAATGTCTTAATGCTTTTTATATTCATTTTATTAATTTACAAAAAAGTTAAAACCATCCGAGATCACGGGACCGACATTTTTAAGCTTGCATATTTTATGTATATTTTATGTAGAATCTAGTGCTAGCGCTAGTAAAACACATGACAATACCAATGCTTTTTTGACATGTAATATTGTCAATCATACGATTCGCGCCACCAACATAGGGCGAAATCATTAATCACCTTATAATTGATTTTTATACATAACTTTATCATATTTGCATTTCGTATAACCACAAAAAAATTCTATTTATTGAAAGATTCATTCCTTAATTTTAAAATTCAATACTTTGGTTTTATGTTTTCCCTATCATAGCACTAGCATTTTCATAAGTTTACAGTTATGAAACAAATTTTACCTTACACTCTAATTCTTTTCATAGTGGTACCTCTTTTATTATTTTCGACCTGTCGAATATTTATTTCCGCGTCACAATCGGGCTTAGGACCACCTAGATCAGAATTCATGGAAACTTTGCTGGACAAAACTTCCGAACAAAATTACTGCTCCGTGAGTTAGCGATTTGAATTTATTAGCTTTATTCCTTAATCTACTTGGAGGATCGCTAGCGAAATCTGCGATACAATCCCAAGTATTTTTTATATTTCGAAATCTTAATCGATTCTAATTTAATTCATATTTATAGTTGTCTGGACTTATTAGTGATGCATGTTGTGGTTATAAGACAGTAGAGAAGATAAATGATGAATTGTTTCCACAATTAAATGAATTAGTTAAAAAACGTTTTTTTAAGTACTATAAGGTATTTGTTTTGTTTTAATTATCAAAAAAACTTCTTAAAAGATCACCAATTCTAATTTTTACATTAGCTAAACCTTTATAAAGAATGTCCATTCTGGACGGAATATGCCCAATGCATAAACCAAGCATGTGCGGTAGAAACTATTGATGAGGTACGATCAATTTATTAATCATGAAGTATTGCATCAATTCTAATCCGTGTTCATAAAATAGACGGATGTCCCAGAAATGTGGCGCAGTGACGTTCTCGGTGCTTTACGAACGTCGCCTGCCGGACCAGTGAGTACTTTTATACGTAATTTTATTTCAGCTTATTGTTTTTTTTTACCTACTAATAGTATCCTTGACATTTTAGCTATTCCAACCTTATAAAAAATGTGAATTCAGTGAACAAGATTTTTGTGTTGTAGAAGATGAAGCAGATGTTGGTAATAGAATGTTGTGTATTACTTTGTTATTTGATATCAGTGTTTTTAAACCTACGATTTATTATCACCTTCAGAGAGTGTTTTCGTCAATCTTCTCGAAAACCCTGAGCGATTTACAGGCTATGCTGGAGCTTCTGCTGGACGCGTATGGAAAGCCATATACGAAGAGAACTGTTTTAACACTGCTCAAACAACGGATCTCTCGGGAGGTAAAGGCCAGTCTGTTTCTCCTATCAGCAAAAGTAATTTAATGGGGATATTTAAGGCTCCAAACCAGCCTGATGCAATCGATAGTGATGTCTGTTTCGAAAAACGCGTATATTATCGGTTAATATCCGGTAAGGTTTATATGATTTTATTAGATTAATATATATTCGTGTAGGTGATTAAAGCTCATTACTTTATAGGTCTTCATTCATCTATATCTATACATATTTGTAATGAATATTTAAATCAAACCACTGGCCAATGGGTAATTAAATTTTTTTATGTACATCAAATAGTACAAACAGAATATTTAACCTATTTATAATGTTCCAGGGGCCTAATCTTGATTGTTTTATCTCAAGAATTGGTTCTCATCCGGAACGTCTGGAAAATGTATATTTTACTTATGTTGTTCTCTTGAGAGCAATTTCAAAAGTGTCAGATTATCTTAAGGAGTATGAATTTTGCACGGGAAATAAAGCTCAAGATTCTGAAGTGAAAAATGTGGTCAATCAGCTTGTTAATACGGCAAAATTAATTCCTGAAACATTTGACGAAAAACAAATGTTTGCGTCATCCCAATCGTTTGTAAGTGATTTTCTTTCTTAAGAAAACTTGTTTTTTTTTCGATTATATCCCTTGACCATTTCTCCTTACCGTAGTTGTTAAAAGAAGAATTCAAAGCACGATTTAGGAATGTCTCCAGAATAATGGATTGTGTCGGATGTGATAAATGTAGATTATGGGGAAAGTTACAGATATCTGGTATTGGAACCGGATTGAAGATTCTCTTTTCGTATGATGATGAATTTTTCAAGTGAGCTTATTTTATTGTAATCAAACATTTTGATGTCTTAACATTTACACTGATTATCTATAATTAATATTTAATATTAAATGTAGCCCGAAAGTAAACCCAAATTTATTAACACGCACGGAAATTGTTGCATTATTCAATACATTTCATCGATTTGCAGAAAGTTTGAAAGCTGTAGAAGGCTTTAGACAAATGTATCAGCAAAGAATAAGAGAAGCCAGCACAATGCGACCGCATGATAAACCAAGTTCAAAGGTTTGTAGATTCTGATTTATAGACCTTGTTAATTTCATACGTGTTTAATTGATCTCCTTCCTAAATTAAACATAAATTATTAATTTCAGATTATCACTAATCCTGCAATAATCACGCCTAATTTCACAAAATTTACAAACCAATCGTTTTATCAATTTACTAACCCCCAATTCCTATTTACTTTGATTAAAGACACTTGTTCACCGTATTTAATACAATTTTATCGTTTTTTAGTGCAACAATTAGAGCAATGGGACATTCCCGTACCTTCTCCTTTAAAAATAATTGTCAAATAAAATAAATAAATAAATAAATAAATCATGGACTTTATTTTAATATAGAAATCATAGATTTTATTTTTAATATACAATATAATAATTTCCATATTAGTGTACAATGACTACTTTATACGGTTCTTAACCTAAAATAATGGCATTTAATACATAAAATTAATCTATTACAAATTGCGAAATTTATTCTTTTCTTGTACAATAAATTTAATAAATTTTGGAACTTCCGACCCTCAAATTGACATTTTAAAGGCAACAAGAAGTGGGTGCTAAGACATTCCGGTGATCTACTCTACATGCGGAGCTCACGAATCTCATTGAAAAAACGAGATACATGAATTTGACTAAGGTAGAGTTCATATAGTTTTTATTGAGTCGAATCGAGGTTATCTAACACTAGTTATAAAATTATGGGAAATTTCACGGAATTAAGCAGTGGGCCTTTTCTATTGTATATAAATTTAGGGACAGATAGCCTGTATTTAGTTTAGTGATTTTTACACTAACCAAAAAAATACAAATTTATACATATAAACATGAACTGCTCTCAGTGGGGATTTGTATCTCCATAGTAGGGACCAAATTTCATGGTCCCTTTTCAGCATACATGAATTTCATGTGACTTATATGCTCATTTATTTCGCAGTATTGTTTTATTAGCGTTAGTGTATTTATTATATTTATATACACACATTTTTGACGTTACAATAAAAATCATTTTTATTAGAAAAATTCTGCTTATATAATACGATTTAAAGTCTCAATTTGACTGTCAGTTGACATTAATGAATTATTTTCGGTTCGTTAACGTCAAACTCGTCATACAGAGTGAAAATTTTGCTGTTATTTGTTCAATCAGGTATTAGCTCAATATTAGGCGAAGAATAGGTATTGCTATAAGAGAGTTTTTTTGACTCGCGCAGAATCTGATAAACTAAAAAAAAAATTGTCAAATCTGCATCAAAAAGTGATGCTAAATGTCCAAATTTGGATAAGGAGCTCTGTAAAACATATAAATATCACTACTATAAATTTTAGTATAAAAATACTAGTCAACTGATCTGCACAAAATCAAATCCAGTTTCCCAACTCTGCCAGTCTTTAAATTTCAACATCTTTTACGAAAACTCGTTGGTTCTTATATTTACCACCTATTGATTTTATCCAAAGAAACTTATCAGCCTCTTTTATTTGCTTTTAATTTGACTAAGTCGCTTGGCAAGCTTGTTTGGAAAATGGTAAATACTCCCTTTTTTACCCGTTTGCATTTAATAAATATTTTTTATAATCACGTGGACAAGTCGGGTTGTAACGAGATCAAGGTTTCTTCACTTGACCAACATTATTATTAATAAACTTATGAAATAAGTTTAATAAAAAACCGCGTTATTCTAACAAGAAACATGACCGGCCTGCAATTGTAATAACGTATTCATCCCTTTACCTTGGTCGCGTTTGCATCCTCCCACCAATAATGTAAACAGACATATAATCATATCAAACTATATTACTTATTAACATTATTTTATTACTAAAAACCACCATGATACAAAAAAAGGCTACTGGTAATAAGCAAGGACCAACTTCACAGGAAAACGGTACTGCGGAACCAAAACACCAAGAAAAAGATAGAACACCAGTCGTGTCCAGGTCACAGAGAGCTGGTTTACAAGTAAGATATTTGTTTACGGTTTTTTTTTTTTTAAAGAACATTATATTTTTCCTTTACATATTTTAGCAATGCTGTTCGTATTTTAGCACTTTACAATGAAAAAAAAATAGTTTTAGTTTTAAACTTTCTCGCTGCATCATGTTTACTACGATCAAATGCCGAATTTATGGATAACAAAAAAAAAAAAAAATTTAAAAAAAAAATTTTAAATACATGGGGGGCTCGAATTCCGCTGTGGATCGCTTCCTCTTGCAAGTTATTGATCGACACCACGAATTGTTTTGCATATTTATTTTGTGCTAATAATTTATTTTTGTTTCATTGTGTTACCTGTCACGACAGTTCCCGGTTGGTCGTATTCATCGTTATTTGAAAAAACGAACTCTGAATAATGCACGTGTTGGCGCGAAAGCTGCCGTTTATTCAGCTGCTATTCTAGAATATCTTACAGCAGAAGTTCTCGAATTAGCAGGAAATGCGTCTAAAGATCTGAAAGTCAAACGTATCACGCCACGTCATCTACAATTAGCAATTCGAGGTGATGAAGAACTAGATACGCTGATTCGAGCTACAATTGCTGGCGGTGGTGTTTTACCAGTAAGCTTCATTTAATTTTAATTTTTTGTATGTTTCGTAAAATATGTTAACCGATTATACTTACCATGGCATTTTTTTTTTTAAGCACATTCACAAAACACTACTTAACAAATCAAATCAGAAGACAAAGAAGTAGAGATGATGATGATCGATCATTTGACTTGTTTGATCATGGCCGATCATAAAAATTTTTTTTTTTTTGAATATGGTCTGTCGATAAGTGATCGATCATTAAATAGTCATGCCTCACACCATTCATCACTCGTATTATATTCGCTACACGTTATTCGTGCAATTCATAAAATTAAATGCAAATAACTTTATGCTCAGACTAATCAACGCGAATAAAATGAATATTCATTAAATAGTTTAAGAATTTTAAAATACAAAATCAGAATAATTACAATAATAATATTTGCCATTTATCCTTTCCATGTTAATTCAGTAGTATTGATGTCATTGCTGAAGTTAACATCTCTTAAAATTGCACCTAACGTACTTGAAATTAGATCTTGCTGTGTTACGAAATTTTCGTAATAAAATTTACTATATATATATATTTTTTTTATTAGTCGTATAATTATTACATTTTGCGTAATGATTCTTTTTTTATAATTAAAAAAAATCATTGCATAATATTTTTCTTTTTTTTAGCGTTAGCAGAAATTCTATATAAAAAGCTACTTGTCGCGAATAATAAAATAGAACGGGTGAACCTGAGTTGCGAAATAGTGAAATCCGCGTTTTATTATATTTTTGTTATATAAAGCGGATTTCATCCTTATGTGACGATTTAACTCAGGTTTCACCCTGTCGTAAAAAAATTAGATAGTCGATATTGATAATTGAATAAAAAAAACACCTTCAACCATCTAATGATTACTAAAAGTCACTAAGCTCTCCCGGAATTGTAATAGACGCAGATACTAATTTAACGAAGGTAAATAGTCGATCATTTCAGGGCAAATCTGTAAATCGTGCTTTCTGAACATTTACTTTTAATAAAAATATCAAAAAATAAAGTAATTGAATACCAATATTTAATGTTATTCGAATCGTCGCATTAAAGCGATTCAAATGATATTAAAATAATAATTGTTAAGTTACATTATTTTAAAATATTTATTAAAAGTAAATATCCAAAAAATATAATTTACAGATTTTACCAAACCATCGCTTATATCGTAATTCGATCAATCGAAAATTTTCACAATTACCATTTCTACAAAGATTGCTTAAAAAACTAACTGCTCGACGAAAATTACAAAGTGTTCTATATGATATTATAGCCACCTTTTTTGCAAATTCCAAAAAGTGTTCTATATGATATTTTATAGCCACCCTTTTTGCAAATTATAATCTTTTTTTTTTTAAAAAAAAAAAAATAACCCAAAAAAGAAAATTATGCTGCAATTGTTGCGCTTGGTTTTTTTTCCTCCTTAGTTTTTAATCATCTCTTATCAATTAGTCAATGCGTGGTTTCCTCTCTACAAGTAAAATAAAAACCATATCGGTAATTCACAGAATTAGAATAAAACTAAAATTTACTTATAAAAATACCAAAGATATTTTTTCCTTTCGTTCCGATATTTCATGTTAAAAAAGATTTTGATATTCATCTATTGAAAATCTGTATTCTCATTCGTGTAAATGTTGCAAGAATTACAAAAATTATTAGCATCAATACAATAATAATAAGGAAAAAAAAATCTAGTTTCTATGATTTTGCGATTTTAATTTGAAATGTGCCTAAGGATGTATATTTATTTAGTAAAAATACGAATTACAAAGGAAAAATTGCAAACAGAAGAACTTACATTGTGGCAAAAGGGAAGTTTCAGCGATTACTACACTAACTACACCCAAATTAGCCAATGCACCTCTGATTAAACCACACGGAAACCAAAGATACTAAGAAACAGTTATTGTTAATTGTTAATATATTTACAATTATACGTATACTTTCATAACAATTGAAGTGATAATAATAAGCTTACAGGCACAGCTTTCTTTGCAGCTTCGGCACCTCCAGCCTCAGTAGACATTCTAAGAAACCATCGAAAATTATTGTCCTGAAGTACATATACACCCTAAATAAGAAACAAACCGAATTAATATTTACTTATCTAAATCATATATAGTTTTGCATTGAGAGCTATAATTACTCTGTGATTTGTTTTCAAATTATCAATTTGTTTTTTGAAAATTATAGTCCAAAGGTCTTTACATATAAATTTAACCACATCAAGAGTATCAACAAATCGCGGGCGATCTCTTGTAAACCTATAAATCGATCAATTGATTAATGAATCAAAGATTGTAAATCGAAGGGTATTTAGATTTACCTTTCAACTAAACTTTGACCAACTTGATATCCCAATACTTCCAATTTATAAAATACTGATTCTTTATCATTTTCTGAATCAGCCGTTGTACGATACATTAAATCAACCATCTCCATCATTAAAAATTCCAAACAACTTTCGTTAACGAGTATAGGTTTAGTAGAGCCTCCTGTTGTAAAAGTTGTACTTGTTGAAGAATCGTCACCTGAGGCTAAAGACGTAAAAAATGGTGTTATCGCTGATGATGCACTTTGAAGAACTGACATTTTTTTCTTTTAAGACAAAGTATAATTGATCTGTAATCTAATTACGATAAAGTTCGGGAGTTCTGTTGGTTGCATATCTATATTTATGATGATCGTGATCAAATGTTCTGAAGATAGACTTGATTGAGGCTTGTATTCGGATAAGAGTTTTGTAACACTGAGTTAGATAACACAAAGTTAAACTTACTAACGCAATTTGCTTCTGCTTTCTTGCATTTCCTATTGGTCGCACTATGTGATATACATCACTCGGCCACCCCTGCGGCCAATAGGAACTGAAAGTGGAAGAGTAACCTAAATGTTGCATCCATCTCACGCGATTAATCGGTAAGGGGTAGTTTAAATAAAAAGGTGTCATTTATTTTTAACATTTAATTAACCTTAACGTTAACGCATTCGATCATTAACTTGGTCGTTTGATTAACTTCAGTGTCTTGTAATATGCCACCACCCAATAAGCCTCGTCGTCGAAATTCTCTTGTTGGTCAATGGGATACAACTACTAAAGTTATCAATGTTAAACAAAAATTTTATTCCTCTCCTGATAAATATACTGAACAACAAATAGCAACGTTTACAAAATGGGTTAATATCCAATTATGCACAATCCATGTTGATGCTGAAACAGCCGAAAAGATCCCTGAAATTAAAGCAATCGACAAAGATTTTAGAGACGGTAAAAGATTTATTCAATTGCTTCATGTTCTGTATGAGAATGATCCTGACTTGCCAAAGCCTGAACGTGGTAGAACAAGACATCATTATGTGGCTAACGTTGGCAAAGTCATACAATTTCTACAAAATAAGTTGGACGATTCAGGTTTAGCTGCTTTACAGGCTATTGGTCCTGTGGATATAGTTGATGGAAATGTTAAATTGACTCTTGGTTTAATTTGGTTGATGATTTCAAAATTTCACCAAATGGTCGGTACATTTGACATGACAGAAGAACAACTAGCTGAAGCTGAAACTAATTTATCTAAAGAGAATGTCAAAAAAGGAAGTCCTGACACTTGGTTGGATAATCTTGTTGAACAATCAATTGGACCTTCAACTAAAACAACGTCAGATACTTTAGCAAGTATTCAGAGCAATTTTTCTGGAATTAATCAACTTGATTCACCTTTAGAATCTGAAGAGTATTATGATGAGCCGGAATTCATTAATAATTCGCACGAGCAAGAATCATCTGATCATGATAAGAAAGAATCATACGAATCTCTTCATGATAAACAGGAATCATATGATTCACTCCATGATAAACAAGTTTCCTCCGACGATCAACAGACTCGATCAGATGTTCAAACTGATCAAAAAGATTCATCAATTGTATCCCAATCGCCACCTACAGTCATTCAACAAGCTAATGACAAAGGGAAATCACCAGCAGATACACCTACAAAACGCGTGTTTTCTTCGCGTTTAACATCTGAACAACAAAAAGCAAATGCTGATAAACGTTTATCACTTCCTCCGGATAGTTTTCTGAGAGGTTCACTTAACAAGAAAGTTCTTCCTCCGCCAAGAAGATTTAAAACTCTTCGATTAAGCTCGACTCCTACGAGTTCTTCATCTGGTTTATTATTTTGGATTAATATGCAACTTATTGATTATGCATCAGTTCTACCTACTACCTCATATCCTGTTGAAGGTTTTATTGGATTGAATGATGGTATTTTACTGGCTACATTAATACATCATAAAAATAGTGAATGGATTGAAGATTTTGATGAGTTAATCAAAGATGGTGCATCTGATGATAATGAAAAAATAATAAAACAAAGATTAACAAGGTGCTTTTCAATATTAGAAGAGAAATTAGGAATGCAAAAACCTAAGGAGTTGATATCAATTTTAATAGAGAGTGATCATAAGAATAAAATTCGTCTCAAAAGGACAGAGCTAATGTGGAATGCATATATATCGGATATATTTTTAGCAATGTCCGAAAACCGTAAAAAGAAGTATGCCATGAGAAACTCCGTGAGAAATTCCATAAGATTGAAGCATATAAGTGAGAATAATGAAAATGAAATTAATGAAAATGAGAATAACGAATATGAGAATGATGAAAGTGATGTGCTTTCAAAACTTCAAGAAAGGAGTACGCAGATCAATGAAAAATATGATAAGGAGAAGAGCAGGAAAAAATTGCGTGGATGTATTCCTTCTTTCGGAAGTAGCCGCAATATTTCGCCAATGCCGCCATGGTCGCCAAAAGGTAATTCTTAAGGATGTTTCAAGTATTATTTTGATATAATTAACATTCTCTAACAACCTAATTCATTTAGCCTCAGTAATTACGGCGTTGTTCGAATGGACTATTGGTTGGCTGTTAAATGATCCAGAATCCGAGGATGATAGTGATTTTGACAAGGATGATAAACAACGCGATCGTGAGATGAAAACTATTAAAATTGGCAAGAGAAGATCTGATGGTACTTGGAATATTCAAAAGGCCAATGAGTGGAAGAGAAAAAGTGAATCGTTAAGCGATAATGACGATATTCCAATACAATTATTGGCTAATTCACAATCAGCTCTTCATCATATGTATTATTGGGGTTAAATTTTAAGTTATTGACTTTTTCGATATCCAAGATTATTAATATTACAATATACTGTATATACAGTATATATATTATATATATATTTTTATTTATGTTTGCATATGTAAAGTAACATTTCAGGGATTAGCAAAATTATTATATAAATAAAGGAATGTATAGTATATCACGTTTATCTTGATAAATATCGATATCTATGTATAACAGATCATCATTTCTGCATTTGTTCGAAACTTAATTATTATGTCTCTTAAAGACAAGGTTTTATTTATCACTGGTGCTTCTCGGTAAGCTTACCTGCTCGACATATTTATTTACAGTTCTGATCTAAATAAAAATGGTATCCATGATCATATGTTTTTAAAGCGGGATTGGTCTTGCGATAGCTCTAAGAGCTGCAAAAGACGGAGGGTAAGTTTAATTATATTAACTCTTTTTCATGCGTCACACTACGATTGTATCGATCCTATCTTTATAATTTTTTCAGGTGCATTGCTGTAGCTGCCAAGACAGATACTCCACATCCAAGAGTAATTAAACTCAAAATGTTCGCTCATTGAAAGCTTTAAACCGAAAAATTCATTGTCCCATGATTTTTTGGTAATTTTCACTTCCTATAGCTTCCTGGAACTATCCATACGGCAGCAGAAGAAATTAGACGTGCGGGTGGAAAGGGTATACGATCTTTTTTGAGAATTTGTAATAATAAAGTATGAAATATTTTTATTTTTCATCTATTATGTAGCTCTTCCCTTGGTGTGTGATATTCGTAATGAAGAAGCGATTAAAGCTGCCATTCAAAAAACTGTAGACACTTTTGGAGGAATTGACATAGTCGTTAACAATGGTACGTATTTATTATTTGTTTCTAATAACTTTTATTGGCAACTTACATGTTCATTATTTTACTATCGTAGCGTCTGCGATATCTCTAACCGATACTCAAGATACTCCTATTAAAAAATTTAATCTCATGTTCGAAATTAATTCGCGTGGAACTTGGTTAGTGACAAAGGTATAGTACAGGCACGTGACACTGTGATTAAAATTTTACCTGATCCGACTTAATCTTAACCATTGAATTTCTTTAACGGCAGCATGCAATTCCACATCTTATTGAAAGTGGACGAAAAAATAGAAACCCTCACATTTTGAATCTTAGTCCACCGCTTTTATTAAAAGAGGATTGGTTTAAAAACCATGTTGCTTATTCAATGGCGAAATACAACATGTCACTTTGCGTTTTGGTATTTCAATATCTGATATAACTTATTATTTATATCCTTTATGATTGTTATTAAGTCTTTCTCTTCCATTGTAACAACATATCAATAGGGTTGGGCTGCTGAATTTCGTGATAAGGGTATTGCTGCAAATGGTATTCACATATATATTAATTTTAAATGTTCATTATTTCACAAGCGAAATGGAAAGTATCAAACTAACATCTTGCTTTCTCACTATAGCACTTTGGCCACTAACAGTAATAGAGACATCCGCTATTAAAATGTTAGGTGAGAATTCAACTATCGTACAGCGTGGACCAAATGACTCCCTTTTATAATACCCTCACGATTTTCGAGACCTAGAATGTAAAGTACCCGGGTACTAAGTACGGATTAATTGTACTTGGGAATTTAAAATACCTGGATACTAAAGATGGATTAATTACACTTAAATATTACTGCGGCACTCATATAGTGCAACTTATACCCCCTACGTTGACCATAGTATCCATCCGATTATAATACCCATATACTGTATATAATTTAATTGTAAAGTATCCTGGGGTTTATTCCACGCCGTACGGTAAATTGTTGTATTATTATTAATTATGTGATCATTATTAAACAAATAGATTCAACTAAACAAATAGATTCAAGCTTCGGAAGCAATTCAAGAACTCCAGAAATAATGGCTGATGCTGCACATGTAATTCTTACCAAAAATTCAAAAGAATTCAGGTATGTATATGAATATACACAGTGTTGGCCAATGACCTTTACGACCTGTCATAAGTCATTTGGTCATAATGGATGTCAATATGATCCAAAATTATAGTAAAAATTTTTTACTAGCATTTAATATAACCAATATGATCTATAGTTAAAGAGTCATATTACGTGACAAAAGTTAGTTCAAAAAATGTTATGATCTAGGTCATTGATCAACACTATATACACGCTTTTTAAGAGAAAGTCTAATGTAAATTTTTTTTTTCCTATGTAATTAAAAGCGGCAATTTTGTAATCGATGAAGTAATTTTGCGCGAAAATGGTCAAACCAAATTTGACCATTATTCTACTAAACCAGGTGCCAATGACATGACTTTTGATTTATTTGTTGATGATAAAATCATTAATAAAATGAGGGCGTTGTGGGGTTCTAAACTATAAAATATAGCAATTTTTCAAAGATAGAATGTAAGATGTGATTCATATATTGAGTTTAAAGGATCTTTATGCTCATTTTTTAAAAAAAGTTGCCTGAGAGTAAAGTATAATAAATTTATAACTTCCTAACGGCCTTTGTTCTGCCTGGATGTGAATTTAAAAAATATATTGCTTGAGTGTTTTAAAAACACATATTAAATGTTGGTGTTTTTACAAATTAATTTTATAAAATAACAACCATAATCATTATATTACCTCTTACTAACAATAACTCAGTTATCATTATTATACGTACATGTCGTAAGTAGGAATAGAGTTTAAATAGATTTAGAATTTATTAGAATTTCTTAGATTTTAGGGTTAGAGTGTAGGTTTATATAAAACTGTTATATATTTTAAGGATAAAGGTAAATGGATTATTTTTATATAGTTTTATATAGTATTTTGAAAATTTTATATAAAATTAATATATGTTTCTAATAAAACTTTCTTAAATTACAACTAGTTTTTATTAAAATTTTATAAAATATAAATAAACCAATTTATTTATTATGATAAAATTTGAACTATTATTATACTATAATAAACATACTTGTATATATTACAAAGTTTTTTTGAATATAAGAGTGTGGCAACTTAATGAAGTAGATAAGTTGTTAACCCTTCAAGTGGTAGGTTGGGTCAAATCCTATTAATGGTGAAAATTTGAATAATCATCTATGTAATATTTATATTATAATAACTGTTTTTAATGATTAGGTTAAGATATCTGTAATGATTATTACATTAACATGATTGGCAGGTCATGGCATATCTGTATAAGTATGCTATTATACAGAAGAATGCAAACTAGCATTGAGTAATACAAATTCTAGATAAGTCTTTATAATTATATAAATATATTAAAATTAGGAAATAAGAAGTCTATTTAGAAAGATTCAAGTAGAAAAATAGTATAGATCTTTAACAGTATTACTATAAAGGTTAAATCTAAAAAACAGATACCAAGATTATAATACTTAGATGTCCAAGAACCTTCAAGTTGGAAGTCTCAGAGATATTATCAACTAGGTTATTAAAATAAATTAAAGAAAAAAATATTAGGCTAATCTAATATACTAATAGATTAGTTATAGTCCTATACAGATTATCTGAATTGGGAATTTGATAAAAAAATAATAGTATACTAAAGTATCAGAAATATATTATAAAATAGATACTGAGGTTTAAGTGAACTTTACAAGGATATAATAATTAAATAATATAACTCTAACTGCAAATATTGGTTTTGTTACAATGATATTAAGTTAGTTGTAAAAATATATGCAAAAAGCTCTAAGAAGTTTATCTTAAAAATAAAATAATCTTAAGATTAAGATAATAACCTAAGCTTGACCTAGTAATATTAATATAGTTGCAAGTTTAGAGAGTTTAAAATAGAATATTCAAGTAGATGTATTAGGTATAACAATTAATAAGAAACCTTTAGACAGTTTCTTAAATAGGTAATATAAAAAAATTATATATATAACCAATTATATATTCTTTTTGTAGTAGTTTATAGAATCACATTATTAAAAAAATCATTAATAAAAATCAAAAGACCAAAGAGATCATCTTAATATCAAAAAATATATATATAGATTTTTAGATTATTTTAAAATTTTTAGAAATAACATAAACCTATTAAGTTTGATTAATTAATTTGTATTAATTTATAAGTTAATTTTATTAATAAATATTTATATCTAATCTTTAAAAATTTATATCTTATTAAGTTTTTAATTAATTTTAATAATTTTATGATTATTAAAACTAAAAAACTTTGATCTACAAATATTTTATTTTTTTTTAAATATTAATTTACAAATATTTTTTATAAATTAAAATTAGTTTATTTAATATAATTTTTTATAAAATTAAATATATAAAAAATTACAATTAAGCTTATATATAAAATTTAAAATAATATTATCTACTTTTAATAAATTATAATTTATAATTAAATTATTTATTAGTTATATAATTTTGTTATTTAAATTTGAATATAAAATTTTTAATTATAAGTTAAATGATTAGTATATCTAAATTTTATATTATAGTTATAATTTATTATTTATTTATTTATCAGATATTTAATATCTGAATATATTTGAATATCTAGTTACTATTAATATCTAGATAATTATTCAAATATCTGTTAAATTATAAAGATATTAATAGTAAATAAATATTTAGATAAATTTGGATATGAATAAATGAATAACAGATTTATTCAGATTAAAACTTTATTTTATATAAAAAGTTTAGATAAATTTTACTTTTTTAACTTATTTAATAAAAAAAAGTTATTAGTTTAATTTTGTATTTAAGTTTGCAAATACTTTAGTATTAGAAGATTCTTTTTATAAAATTTTAAAAATAATTTATCTCTTAGATTATAGACTAATATAAGCAAATTTGCCTATGTTTTTATATTTTTTTGGCTCTAATCTATTTTTTTAAAATATTAAAATATATAAATAAAATTTAATATAATAATATTTAAAAATAAAAATTACTTTTTTGCAATATTTATTTTTAAATTATAAGAAAAAACAAAGTAGGTTACTTATAGACCAAAAATATATAATTTTAAAAAAAATTTTAATAACTTTTTAATTTATCTTAAAAATTATAATTTTAATTATTTCAAATTTAGTAATTTATATATAAAAATTAGAAGAATTTACAAATAAGGGTCTAAAAAATGAAAATAATTACAATACAAATCTAAATAAAAAATAATTATATATAAAAGTTTAATTTTAAAAATATTACATATAAAAATCTAAGTTTATTAATAAATGAAAAACATAAACACAGAACTACTGCACTTCAAATTACTCTGACTATTTGACTTATAATAATAATAAAATTGTGATTATAGAATTATTGATTGTTTTATTATAAATATTAGATTTATTTAAATATTAATTATTAGATAAAAAAAAAATAAATACTAGTTACAATTATTTTTACTTAAATTTTTTAAATATTATATAAAAAATAGTATTAAACTAGTATAATTATTTATAAGATGATGAAGTTTCAACAGAGTAGATTTTAAGAACAGAACAATTATTTTTATATTAGTAAAAATTATTCTAATTTGTAGTACTTTACTTGATATTGTTATAAAACAAATAATTATTATTTTATTATTATATATTATTATTATTATTATTATTAGTTAGTATTAGTTATTTTATTATTATATTATTATTATTAGTAGTAGTTGCTAAAACTTTCTGGTTGCTTAATAATCACTTAGTCACTTAGTTACCTAATTGCTTAGTTACTTAGTCACTTAGTCACTTAGTTACTTAGTAATTAGTCACTTAGTAATTATTAGTCATTAGTTGCTAGAACCTTCTGGTACTTAGTAATTACTTAGTCACTTAGTCATTTAGTCACTTAGTTACTTAATGCTTAGTCACTTAATTACTTAGTCACTTAGTTGCTTAGCTGCTTAGCTTACAGATATATAAACTCTACTAAATTTCCCAAGTGCAATTAAGCAATAGACATCACTTTTTCTTTTAATATTGTAAATACATCTTAAGATTCTTTAGAAACAGAAATCTAAGGATAGCCCTTCTTGTTATTACTTTAATAAACAGCTTTGACTATAAACTATATTGATACTTTCTCTTTAGAGTAATTCCTACAGATAAGGTTTATTTCTTTTTAGTAAAATAAAGTAAAGTTATTAGTATTTATTACTTTTTTCAAACTGCCTTAGAGAAGAGTATAGTTTCTTGACTATGTCTAACAAAAACTATATTTCTCTCTTAGACATTGCATATACTCATAAGAATTTACTATGCTGTGTTATCATTATATAGTAGTGTAAAAATTAAAAAGACTTTTACCTATAACAATATTATAGTAATTTGTTATAACAATAACTGATTTTTTAAAAAAATAAAATTTATTTAATTTGAAATTTTCTTTTTTTACTTATAGTTACTAATTTGCAATCGATTGTTATATTTATTAATGCTTATATTTCTTATACTAGATTGATGTTACTGTTATTTTAGATTATTATATATAATATTTTTTAAAAATTAGGCTTTTTTATATAATTATTTTTAATTTGAGTCTGTATTTGTAATTATTTTCATTTTTCAGATCCTAATTTGTAAATTTTTCTAAAAATTAATACTTAAAAGCAAAATTTTTTTTTAGTTTCAAAAACATATAAAATTTTAGAAAATTTGAAAAATATTTTAATAATAAATCTTAATATTATATAACCTTTAAACTTTAATTAATTAAAAGTTTTTTAATAAAGTTGAAAAGTTTCTTACCAAAGTTTATAAACTAAATATTTTTTACTAGATATAGCAATCAAGTGAAATAGGTAGGTTGTCAATCTTCTAAGTAGTAGATTAAGTGTTCAAATCTTATCAACAGTAAAAATTTGAATAATCATCTATATAATATTCATATTATAGCAATTGCTACTAATGATTAAGTTAGGATATCTGTAATGACAGTTATACTAATATGACTGGCAGGTTATAGGCATCTGTATAACTTGTTATACAAAGAAATACAAACTGACAAATTAGGTAATACAAATACTAGATAAGTTCTTGTAACTGTATAAATCTATTGAATTTAATAACAAGAAGTTTATTTGGAAAAATCTGAGTAGAGAAGTAGCCAGATCTTTAATGGCTCTACTGTAAAGACTAGACTAAGAAAATAAATATTAAGGTTATAGTACCCAATCATAGTAGCCTGATAGGCAAGAATCTTCAAGTTGAAAGTCTCAAAAGTACTACTAATCAGACCATTAGAATGAACTGAAGGAAAAAAATATTAGACTAATCTAATATACTAATAAACTGATTATAGTTCTATACAGGCTATCTGGATTAGAAGTTTGGTAAAAATACAGATAAAAAGGCAATAATATACTAAAGTACTAGGGTTATACTGTAAAGTAAATGCTGGAGTTTGTATAAACTCTACAAAAGCACAATAATTAAATGATATAACTTTGACTACAAGTGTTATTTCTAATATAGTAATATCTAGATTAGTTGTAAAAATAAGTACAGAAGACTCTAAAAGGTTTACTTAAAGATAAATTAGTTTTAAAATTAAATAATAATTTGAACATCTGAATATAACCTAATGAGTTAATACAGATTACAGATTTAGAAGATTTAAAGTAAAACATTCAAGCAAGAATATTAGATATGGCAATTGGTAAAGAACCTTCAGACAGACTTCTTAAATAGGTAATATAAAAAAGTTATATGTATAACCAATTGTACTCTCTTCTATAGTAGTTTATAGAATCACATTACCAAAAAGTTATTAATAAAAGTCAAAAGACCAAAAAGGTTATCTTAAAAATATATATATATATATTTTTTATTTTATTTTTTTTTGGTGTTAAGATAATCTTTTAGGTCTTTTGATTTTATTTAACAATAGTAAATATGGTTTAGTGAACTACTACAAGAAGAGCATACAATTGGCTATGTACAACTTTTCTATATTACCTATTTAAGGAGTTCACCAAAAGGTTCCCTAACAATTGTTATATCTAATACTACTGCTTGAATATTCTACTTTAAACCTTTTGAACTTGTTAACTTCACTAAGTTATACCTAATGCCCAGATTATCATCTCAACCTTAAGACTATTTTGTTCTTGAAATAAACTCTTTAAAGTCTTCTGTATTTATTTTTACAACTAATCTAAGTATTATTATAACAGAACTAATACTTGTGATTAGAGCTTAACTATTAAATCACTATGTCCTTGTAAATTTATTTAGACTTTAGCATTTACTTCATAGCATAACTCTAGTACTTTAGTATGCATCTGCCTTTTTATCTGCCTTTTTACCAAACTTCTAATTCAAATAGCCTATATAGAACTATAATTAGTTTATCAGTATATTAAGTTAGTCTAATATCTTTTTTCTTCAGTTCATTTTGATAACCTGATTGGTAGTATATCTGAAACTCCCAACCTAGAGGTTCTTGCCCATCTGGTTATTACAACTGAGTACTACAATCTTGGTATCTGTTTCTCTGAACTAGTCTTTATAGTAGGACTATCAAAGATCTAGCTATCTTTTTACTTAGGTCTTCTTAAATAAACTTCTTATTATCTAATTTCAACAGATTAACATAATCACAAGGACTTATCTAATATTTGCACTACCTGATTTGTTAGTTTGCATTTCTTTATATAACTCCAACATTGTACAAATGCCTTATAACTTGCCAGTTATGCTGATGTGACTGCTATTACAGATATCTTAACCTAATCATTAGTAACAGTTGCTATAATACAAATATTATATAAAGAATTATCTAAATTTTTTATTATCGATAAGATTTGAACATCCAATCCACCACTTGAAGGATTAACAACCTGACTACTTTACTAGGTTGCTACATTTTATATATATTTTTTATTTAAAAAGTATATTGCTAAAATTAATTAAAATTTTATTATAAAAATTAATTTTAAAAAAATAAAAATAAATAAATCTGTCTGTGTTACAAATTAAGGAATAAGTAATCTTTAAAGTATCATTATATAAAGTTAGTTAATTTTTACTATTTGTTTATAAATAATATACATTATTTTATCAAAATAGATAATTAAAAAAATCAATTAAATTAATAGTTCTAATTACTTATTTTGGTAAAATAATGTATATTACTTATAAACTAACAATAAAAATTAACAAAAATTAGTTAACTTTATGTTATAATATTTTTTTTAACTATCTTAGATGAATTATCATAGAGTATATGTAGTACATTTTATTATTAAATATAACTACAGGATTATTATTTATATATTAGAGATACTAAGCTAAATATTTATAGATTTTTTATAAATTGGTTTGGCTAAGCTTTTGGTTTAAAGCAAACTAATCTTTTTAGAAATTTTGTTTCTTGCTATAGCAGCAATTGCTATTTTTGAATATTGTATTTTATTTTATTTATATGCTGCATAGTAGCACAAAATTTCATATATAGCCTTTGTATATAACCACAAAATTGTATTATATATTTTAGTATTTTTGAAGTTTTTTTTAAAAAGACTTTATCTATCAAGTCTGAAATGATTTCTGTTTGGTTTATTTTTAGGAATTTGTAGGCTTCTGTCCAAATTAACTTGCTGATTCTGCATTTTACTGCTAAGTGTTCAATAGTTTGTATATCATCTAAATACTATAAGCATTTACCTAAGTCTATTAATACAAAATGATGAAGCTTATTTCCTAGTAATAAGACTCTGTAAAAAAGCTACTAAAATATGATTTTCTTTTTATTTAGGATTGCTTTTTAAAGGATTTAGTTACAGTTTTGAAACTGTGTTGTAGTATTAGATTAATCTGTTAGTTTGGTTTCAAGTTTTTTTAAAAGTTTAACTATATGTTTAACTGTTATTTCTGATATTTTTTTCTATTAATTTCTAGGTTTACTGAATTTCAGAACCAGTTTAAGTCTAAGAAAACTTTTTCTTTAAATTTTTTTTATATTAGCAAATAGGTTTTTTATTTTGTAAACTAGGCTTTAGATCTAATATATTGTGTAAATAAAGTCTTTTTTACTGTGCTATTTATTTTTTAGCTAAGTAGAAAGAATATTTGTTTTTTTTTTTACTTTAGCCTATAGTAAGTTACTTAAGATTAGTTTAGTTTAAACTAAAATTAGTCTGGCTTTTAGCATATTGCTAATTATTAGTGCTTGTAAACCTTCTGCTTTATAAAACTATTAAAAAGTAGAGTATTTTGATAGCATTTTAGAGTTGCCTTTGATCTAGAATATAACAAGTCTGTTGATTTTTGCTATTTGTTTTTGTTTAGTAGTATTAAATAAGTAATATACCAAATCTTAGAAAGTAGCAAAGAGTTTGCTAATATTGTTTTTCCTTTTAGTGATAAATTTCTACTAGCCAGTTTATTTAAACTTGTTTTAAGTTTGTTTGTTACTTCTTGGCATAAGTTTTTTTTTAGTATACCCTCTGATGTGATGCTATAGCCTAGTATTTTGATATACTTTTGCTTTTCTAGTTTTTGAAATTAAATTTCTTTTGAAAGTTCTATGCTTTTTGCTAGATTGGTAAGTGGTATTAGGTTTGTTTTAAGCTTGTTAATTTTTGCATTAAAGGCTTTTTTGTATTTATTAAATAAATTCAGAATTGTTGTTCAGTCTAATAATAAGCTAATGCCAACTGTCAAGTTATCTGCATATGCTACATATTTGAAAGACTAGTTGTCGATTTTGATACTTGTTATTTTGTTGTCTATTAAGTTTAGCAATAGCTTAAATACAAGTACATATAACAGAAGTAAAAGAGAATCTCTTTGTCTAACTTTTCTTTCTATTTTAAAGAGACTTAAAATGTTTTTTAAATCTAAGATGTAGGCTTTTTGTTAAGTAAATAGATTCTTTATCAAGTTTTTGAACTTTTTGTTGAAACTCATATTTTTTAGTACTATTTGCAGAAATTTATAGCTTATTCTATCAAAGGCTTTTTGTTGATCTACAAAGAGCATTTAGTGTTCTTTAAGTTCGTTATTTTAGTTTCTTAAAATTGTAAAAATATTCATTGCTAAATCTGTAATTAATCTTTTTGCAATAAAACCTTGTTGGTACTGAGATACTATTATTTCACAGATTTTGTTCAGTCTAATTGCTATAATTTTTATAAAAATTTTTGTATTACAGTTCACTAGAGATATTGGCCTCTAATTATTTATATTATATAACTCTTTTTATTTCTTTGGTATTAGTGTAATTAAGTTTTTATACTATAATAAAGGTATTGTTTCTGTGTTTAAAACCTGATTAAAAATCAGTTTTAGTATTGATATAATTTGTTTTTTTTGTGAGTTTATAAAACTCATAGGTGAGTCTGTTTAGTTCTGAAGATTTATAGTTTGGTAGTGATCTGATAACTGATAAAATTTTTTCTTGTAAAATGTGATTAGTCAGCTTGTTGTTTATATGTTTAGAAACTTGTAAAAGCTCTTTAGTGATTTGTTTTGCTATTTCATTATTAATGTTTTTCTTATTATAAATAATAATATATTGTTTCTTAATGTAGTTAAGAATTTCTTTGTCATTGTGTTGTCTTTGCATTGAAAGTATCTGTATTTCTGTTATTGCTAAATATGAGTTTCTACTTTTAAAGTGCAAATAGAAGTATTTGGTAGATTTTTCTTTTAATTCTATTCAGTTTGCTTTTGATTGACATTGCTATCTGTTTGTCAATTCTTCTAGTTTTGTTGGAATTTGTAAGTTTAGTGTATTTAGTATTGAGAAAAGGTATTGTAATAAAATTTACTAAAAACTATTAAGCTGTAGCAAATTTTAAAGTGATGAAGGTCAAGTGGAAGATCTT